>JAJUPC010000748.1:0-90921 GCA_023614405.1 Avena insularis
GTTCTTTTTAACAACAGCCCAGGTCATTGCATATGTGTTCTTTTCACATACCATATGGATCCACGAGTCATTACCATGTGTGCTCTTTTCACAATCCCTATGTATCCACAGTGTCATTGCATGTGTTATTTTTTAACAACAACCAGGTCATTGAAATGTGTGTTCTTTTCACATTACCATGGTTCCACCGGTGTCATTGCATGTGTGTTCTTTTCACAATCCACATGGATCCACAGTGTCATTGTGTGCTCTTTTACTCTTTTAACAACGGTCATTTTTTTCATGTGTTCTTTCACATACATATGGATCACAGTGTCATTACATGTGTTATTTTCACAATCCACCTATGGATCCACAGTTGCTTGATGCATGTGTGCTTTTACTAACAACAACTAGAGTCATTTCATGTGTGTTCTTTCACATACACATATGGATCCTGGTTACATTGCATGTGTGTTCTTTTAAGCTGGTCATTCATGACTGTTCTTTCATACCACATATGGATCCACCGATTAATTGATGTGTGTTCTCTTGAGGAAACCACATGGATCCTGATGTCATTGCATGTGTTCTTTTTACACTATCAACAACCGGGTCATTTACCGTGTTCTTTTCACATACCACATATGGATCCACCAGTGTCGTGCATGTGTCTTCACGAAATCCACCTAAGGGATGCACCAGGTGTCATTGCATGTGTGTTCTTTTTACTAACAACAGAGTCATTGCATGTATGTTCTTTTCCCATACCACATATGGATCCACCAGGTGTCATTGCATGTGTGTTCTTTTCACAATCCACATATGGATCCACCAGTGTACATTGCATCGTGCTGTTACTCTTTTACTAACAACAACTGGAGTCATTTCGCTGTTGTTCTTTTCACACTACCACATATAAGATCCACCGGTGTCATTGAAATGTGTTGTTTCTGCAAAGACCACACATGGATCACACCGTGTCATTGCATGTGTGTTCTTTTTTACCTAACAACAACTAGAGTCTCATTTTCATGTGTGTGTTCTTTTCACATACCATATGGATCCACCAGAGTCATTGAAATGTGTGTTCTCTTTCACAATCCACCTATGGATCTGACTAGTGTTGTGCATGTGTGTTCTTTTACTAACAACAGCAGGTCATTGAAATGTATTGTTCTTCACACATACCACATATGAGATCCCACGAGTGTCATTGCGTGTGTGTTCTTTTTCACAATCCACCCTATGGATCCACCAATGTCATTGCATGTGTATTTCTTTTTACTAACTGTGGCTGAGTCATTTCATATTTATTTCTTTTCACATACATATGGATCCACCTGATGTCAATTGCATGTGTGTTCTCTTCACAACCACCTATGGATCCACAGTGTCCATTACATGTGTGCCTTGTTTTACTAACAACTTAACTAGAGTCATTTCATGTGTGTTCTTTTCCATACCACATATGGATCTTGACAGAGTCATTGCATGTATGTGCTCTTTTCACAATCCACCTATAAGATCCACCAGTGTGTCATTGCATGTGTGTTCTTTTACTAACAACAACCATAGTCGACTTACGTAGCTGTTCTTTCACATACCACATATAGGATCCACCAGTGTCATTACATCGTGCTCTTTTTACTAACAACGGCAGGTCATTTATGTGTTCTTTGACAACCACCTATGGATCCCGCAGTGTCATTGCATGTGTGTTGTTTTTTACCCCAAGCCTTGAAGTCATTAAATGTATGTTCTCTTGGAGACCACACATGGATCCATCATGTTATTGCATGTGTGTTCTTTTTACTAACAACAACTAGAGTCATTAGAGCTAATGTTTTTTTTCACATACCACACATATGGATCCACCAGTGTCATTGCATGTGTGTTCTTTTCACAATCCACCTATGGATCCACCGGTTACATTGCATGTGTGTTCTTTTTACTAACAACAAGCACTGAGTCATTTCCATGATTTTGTTCTTTTCATATATACATCATGGATCCACTGAGTGTCATTGGAAATGTGTGTTCTCTTCCAGAGACCACCACATGGATCCACAGATGTCATTGCATGTGTGTTCTTTTTACTAACTCTTGGCCGAGAGTCATTGCACGTGTGTGTTTCTTTTTCACATACCATATGGATCCACTAGATGTCATTGCATGTGTGCTCTTTCACAATCCACCTATCTATCCACCGAGTGTCATTGCATGTGTGATTTCTTTTACTAACAACAACCAGAGTCATTGAAATGTGTGTTCTTTTGACACGTACCACATATGGATCCACCGGTGTCATTGCATATGTGTATTTCTTTTCACAATCCCCCTATGGATCCACCAGTGTCATTGCATGTGTGCTTTTTTTTTACAACAACAACCAGAGGTCATTTCAAATGTGTGTTCTTTTCACATACACATATGTGGATCCACCAGTGTCATTGCATGTGTGTTATTTTCCACAGTCCACCTATGGATCCACCGAGTGTCATCGTGCATGTGTGCTTTTTTTACTAACAACAACTAGAGTCATTTCATGTGTGTTCTTTTGCCCACATCCTTATATGGATCCACCATTCTTCATTAGAAATGTGTATTTCTTGCCCAGACCACCTACATGGATCCACAGTGATGTCATTACATGTATTGTTCTCTTTACTAACAACAACGAGAGAGTCATTGAAATGTGTGTTCTTTCACTTATTTTGATGTACTTCTTTTTACAATCCACATATGCAGATCCACCAGTGTCATTGAAATATGTGTGTTCTCTTGAGAGACCACACTTGGATCCACAATGCTCTGTGCATTGCATGTGTTCTTTTACCTGTAACAACTTAAGCAGAGTCATTGAGAGTATTTATTCTTTTCACATACCACATATGGATCCACTAGTGTCATTGTAATGTTTATTCTTTTCACAATCACACCTATGAATCCCTAGTGTCATTGCATGTGTGTTCTTTTTACTTGACTATGGCAACAGCCAGTCATTGCATCCTGTGTTCTTTCACATACCACCTACATGGATCACCAGAGTCATTGCATGTGTGCTCTTTTCAGAATCCACGCATGGATCCACGATGTCATTGCATGTGTGTTCTTTTTACTATCATGACATAGTCATTGCATGTGTGTTCTTTTCACATACCACATATGGATCCACCAGTATGTCATTGCATGTGCTGCTCTTTCACAATCCACCGAGAAGGATCTACGATGTGCGGTGCATGTGTTCTTTCCCTAACCACAATGGATGTAACGGTGTCATTGCATATGTGTGTTCTTGACATTCCATATAATGGATAACCAGTGTCATTGAAATGTGTGTTCTCTTTTCCAGAGACCACACATGAGATCCCAATGTCGTTGCATGTGTGTTCTTATTTACTAACAACAACGAGTCATTGCCCCATGTGTGTTCTTTTCACATACCACATATAGATCCCACAGTGTCATTTTGCACGTGTGTTTCTTTTCACAATCCCACCTATGGATCCACCAGTGTCATATGTGTGTTCTTTTTACATACAACTTCAGACTGATAGTCATTTGACTTCTTTTCACATACCACATCTGGATCCACCGGTGTCATTGCAAATGTGTATTTCTCTTGAGAACACACCATAGATCCACTGATGTCATTGCATACATGTTCTTTTACTATCAACAAACATGATTTTATACGTGTATTTCTTTTCACATACCACATATGGATCCACCAGTGTCATTGCATGTGTGCTCTTTTCACAATCCACTAGAGATGCACAGTGTCATTGCATGTGTGTTCTTTTTACTAACAACAGAGAGTCATTGCATGTGTGTTCTTTTCACATACATGTGGATCCATTTCGTGTCATTGAATGTGTTCTTTCCTATGCCAACAACTAGGTCATTTACGCGACTAGCTTCTTTTTCACATACACATATGGATCCTCAGTGTCAATGCATGTGTGTTCTTTTCACACTCCACCTGGATCACGATGTCATTGCATGTGTGCTTTTTACTAACAACAACTAGAGTCATTTCATGTGTTCTTTTCACGCTTACCACATATGGATCACACAGTGTCATGTAGCATGTGTTATTTTCACAATCCTATGGATCCACGGTGTCATTTGCATGTGTGTTCTTTTTACTAACAACAATAGCTGAGGTCATTTCATGGCATGACTGTTCTTTTCACATACCACATATGGATCCACAAGTGTCATTTACAAATGTGTTCTCACTTGAGAGACCACACATACGGATCCACTAGTGTCATTGTATGTGTTGTTTTTTTTACTAACAACAACTAGAGTCTCATTGCATGTGTGTTCTTTTCACATACCACATGTGGAACAATAGGCCATTGCATGTGTGCTCTTTTTCACAATCCATCTATGGATCCACCCAGTGTCATTGCATGTGTGTTCTTTTACTAACAACAACTAGATAGTCATTGCATGTGTGTTCTTTCACATACCACATATGGATCCACTAGTGTGTACATGTGTGCTCTTTTTACTAACAACGACCAAGCTGGCGTCATTGCGCCTTATTTCTTTTCACATACCACACAGATCCACTAGTGTGTCATTGCATGTGTTCTCTTCAGAAACCACACAAGTGGATCCCACCCAATGTCATTGCACATGTGTTGTTTTTTACTAACAATAGCGAGAGTCATTGAAATGTGTATTTCTCTTGACAGACCACACATAAGATCCACCGATGTCATTGCATGTGTATTTCTTTTCACAATCACGTATGCGTTCCGGTGTCATGCATGTGTTCTTTTGTAACAACTGTGAGTCATTGCATGTGTTCTTTTAATAACAACAACCACAGTGTCATTGCATGTGTGTTCTTTTCACAATCCACCTATGGATCCACAGTCTCCTATTGCATATGGCCTAGCTTTTTACTATAACAACCAGAAGTCATCTCATATGTATTTCCTTTTTCATACCACATACATGGATGCCACAATGTCATTGAAATGTGACTTCTGTAAAGACCACATGGAGCCTGATGTCATTGCATGGCATGTGTTCTTGTTACTAACAACAACGAGAGTCATTACATGTGTGTTCTTTCACATAACCACATATGGATCAGCAGTGTGTCATTGCATTGGTATTCTTTTCACCAATCCACCTATGGATCCACCAGTGTCATGGCATGTGTGATTTTTGTGTACTAACAACAACCAGAGTCATTTTCAGGTGTGTTCTTTTCACATACCACATATGGATCCCACCAGTGTCATTGAAATGTGTGTTCTCTTTGAGAGACCACATAGATCCTGATGTTATTGCAAGTGTGTTCTTGTTACTAACAACAACGAGTCATTGCTTGTGTGTTGTTTTCACATACCAGATATGGTTCCACCTTTGTCTTTGGATGTGTGTTCTTTTCCACAATCACCTATGCTGGATCCTACCGGTGTCATTGCATGTGTGTTCTTTTACTAAGAACAGCCCAGAGTCCATTCATGACATTCTTTTTCACATACCACATGGATACATAAGTCATTACGAAATGTGTTTTCCTTCGGAGACCACATGGATCCACCAGTGTCATTGCATGTGTTCTTTTTTTACTAACAACAGAGTCATTACATTTTGCATGTGTTGTTTTCACACCTACATATGGATCCACCCGGAGTCATTGCATGTGTATATCTTTCACAATCCACCTATGGATCCTGAGTGTCATTGCATGTGTGTTCTTTTACTAACAACAACCAGAGTCATTAGAAATGTGTGTTCTTTTCATACCACATATGGTTTTCCAGTGTCATTGCATGTGTTCTTTTCACAATCAACCTATAGATCCACCAGTGTCATTGCATGTGTGTTCTTTTACTATAACAACTAGAGTCATTAAATATGTGTTCTTTTCACATACTACATATGGATCCACCAGTGTCATTGCATGTGTGTTCTTTTGCAATCCACCTATGGATCCCACCAGTGTCATTGCATCTGTGCTTTTACTAACAACAACAGTCATTTCATGTGTGTTCTTTTCACATACCACATATGGATCCACCAGTGTCATTGCATGTGTTATTTTCACAATCCACCTATGGATCCTGGTATCATTGCATGTGTGCTTTTTACTAACAACAATAGAGTCATTTCATGTGTGTTCTTTTCATACCACAAATGGATCCACCAGTGTCATTGAAATGTGTGTTTCTCTTCAGAGACCACACATGGATCCACTGAGTGTTTGTGCATGTGTGTTCTTATTTGCAACAACAACAGAGGATTGTGCATGTGTGTTCTCTTCACACACATATGGATCCACCAGTGTCATTAACGTGTGTTCTTCACAATCCACCTATGGATCCACCAATGTCATTGCATGTGTGTTCTTTTTACTAACAACAACAGAGTCAGTTCATGGCTGTTCTTTTCACATACCACATGTGATCCACCAATGTCATTGGGAAATGTGTGTTTCTCTTCAGAGACACACATGGATCCCTAGTGTCATTACATGTGTTGTTTTTTTACTAACAACAATATTTTAGTCATTACATGTGTGTTCTTTCACATACCACATGATGGAACAACCAGAGTCATTGCATGTGTGCTCTTTTCACAATCCATCTATGGATCCACAGTGTCATTGCATGTGTGTTCTTTTTTTACTTAACAACAACCATAGTCATTGCATGTGTGTTCTTTCACATTCTACCATATGGATCCACTAGTGTCATTACATGTGCTCTTTTTTACTAACTGACCAGAGTCATTGTGTGTGTTCTCTACAGAAACCACACATGGATCCACGATGTCATTGCATGTGTGTTGTTTTACTAACAATAACCAGAGTCATTGAAATGTGTGTTCTCTTGAGACCACATGGATCCCATTATTATTGCATGTGTGTTCTTTTACTAACAACAACCAGAGTTATTGCTTGTGTGTTTTTTCACATACCACATATGGATCCACCAGTGTCATTGCATGTGTGTTCTTTTCACAATCCACATATGGATCCACCGGTGTCATTGCATGTGTGTTCTTTTTACTAACAACAACTGAGTCATTTCATGATTGTTCTTTTCACATACCACATATGGATCCACTAGTGTCATTGAAATGTGTGTTCCCTTCAAAGACCACACATGGATCCACCAGTGTCATTGCATGTGTGTTCTTTTTTACTAACAACAACTGGAGTCATTAGTGTGTTCTTTTCACATACCACATATGGATCCACCTGTAGTCATTGCATGTGTGCTTCTTCCACAATCCACCTATGTATCCACAGTGTCATTGCATGTGTTCTTTTACTAACAACAACCAGAGTCATTGAAATGTGTTCTTTTCACATACCACATATGGTTCCACCAGTGTCATTGCATGTGTGTTCTTTTCACAATCCACCTATGGATCCACCAGTGTCATTGCATGTGTGCTCTTTTTACTAACAACAACCAGAGTCATTTCATGTGTTTTCTTTTCACATACACATATGGATCCACCAGTGTCATTGCATGTGTGTTATTTTCACAATCCACCTATGGATCCACCAGTGTCAATGCATGTGTGCTTTTTTACTAACAACAACTCGAGTCATTTCATGTGTGTTCTTTTCACATACCACATATGGATCCACCAGAGTCATTGCATGTGTGCTCTTTTCACAATCCACCTAAGGATCTACCAGTGTCATAGCATGTGTGTTCTTTTTACTAACAACAACGAGTCATTGAAATGTGTGTTCTTTTCACCTTACATATGGTTCCATGAGTGTCATTCCATGTGTGTTCTTTTCACAATCCACCTATGGATCCACCAGTGTCATTGCATGTGTGTTTTCTTCAGAGACCACACATGGATCCACCATGTGTCATTGCATGTGTGTTCTTTTTACTACCAACAACTAGAGTCATTGAAATGTGTGTTCTTTTCACATACCACATATGGATCCACCAGTGTCTTTGCATGTGTTATCTTTTCACAATCCACCTATGGATCCACCAGTTACATTGCATGTGTGTTCTTTACTAACAACAACTGGAGTCATTTCATCCCACTGTTCTTTTCACATACCACATATGGATCCACCGGTGTCATTGAAATGTGTGTTCTCTTCAGAGACCACACATGGATCCACCATGTCATTGCATGTGTGTTCTTTTTACTATCAACAACTTGGTCATTGCATCGTGTGTTCTTTTCACATACCACATATGGATCCACCGGTGTCATTGCATGTGTGCTCTTTCAAATCCACCTAAGGATCTACGGTGTCATTGCATGTGTGTTCTTTTTACTAACAACAAACAAGTCATTGCATGTGTTCTTTTGACATACTACATATGGATCCCACCGATGTCAATGCATGTGCGTTCTTTTGACAATCCACCTATGGATCCACCAGTGTCATTGCATGCTTTTTTACTAACAACAACCAGAGTCATTTCATGTGTGTTCTTTTCACATACCACATATGGATCCACCAGTGTCATTGCATGTGTGTTCTTTTCACAATCCACCTATGGATCCACTAGTGTCATTGCATGTGCTTTTTTACTAACAACAACTAGAGTCATTTCATGTGTTCTTTCACATACCAAAATGGATCCACAGTGTCATTGAAATGTGTGTTCTCTTGGAGACCACACATGGATCCCCTGAGTGTTATTGCATGTGTGTTCTTGTTACTAACAACAACAGAGTTATTGCATGTGTGTTCTTTTAACATACCACATATGGATCCACCGGTGTCATTGCGTGTGTTCTTTTCACAATCCACCATGGATCCACCAATGTCATTGCATGTGTGTTCTTTTTACTAACAACAACTGAGTCGGTTCATATTTGTTCTTTTCACATACCACATATGGATCCACCAGTGTCATTGAAATGTGTGTTCTCTTCAGAGACCACACATGGATCCACCAGGGTCATTACATGTGTGTTTTTTTACTAACAACAACTAGAGTCATTGCATGTGTGTTCTTTTCACATACCACATATGGAATGTAAATCCAGTCATTGCATGTGTGCTCTTTTCACAATCCATCTATGGATCCACAGTGTCATTGCATGTGTGTTCTTTTTACTAACAACAACCATAGTCATTGCATGTGTGTTCTTTTTCACAAACCACATATGGATCCACTAGTGTCATTACATGTGTGCTCTTTTACTAACAACGACAAAGTCATTGCATGTGTGTTCTCTACAAACCACATATGGATCCACCAGTGTCATTGCATGTGTGTTGTTTTACTAACAATAACCAAGTCATTGAAATGTGTGTTCTTCAGAGACCACACATGGATCCACTCATTGTTATTGCATGTGTGTTCTTGTTACTAACAACAACCAGTTATTGCTTGTGTGTTATTTTCACATACCATATGGATCCACAGTGTCATTGCATGTGTGTTCTTTTCACAATCCACATATGGATCCCACAGTGTCATTACAAGTGTGTTCTTTTACTAACAACAACAGGAGTCATTTCATGACTGTTTTTTTCACATACCACGTATGGATCCACCAGTGTCATTGAAATGTGTGTTCTTCAGACCACATGGATCCCACCATTGTCATTGCATCATGTTCTTTTTACTATCAACAACCGAGTTATTGCACGTGTGTTCTTTTCACATACCACATATGGATCCACCAGTGTCATTGCATGTGCTCTTTTCTAAAATCCACCTAAGGATGCACCAGTGTCATTGCATGTGTGTTCTTTTACTAACAACAACCAGAGTCATTGCATGTGTGTTCTTTTTCACATACTACATATGGATCCACCAGTGTCAATGCATGTGTGTTCTTTTCACACTCCACCTATGGATCCACAGTGTCATTGCATCCTGTGCTTTTTTTTACTAACAACAACCAGAGTCATTTCATGTGTTCTTTCACATACCACATATGGATCCACAGTGTCATTGCATGTGTGTTATTTTCACAATCCACCTATGGATCCACCGGTGTCATTGCATGTGTGTTCTTTTACTAACAACAACTGAGTCATTTCATGACTGTTCTTTCACATACCACATATGGATCCACAAGTGTCATTGAAATGTGTTCTCAGAGACCACACATGGATCCACTAGTGTCATTACATGTGTTGTTTTACTAACAACAACTAGAGTCATTGCATGTGTGTTCTTTTCACATACCACATATGGAACAACCAGAGTAATTGCATGTGTGCTCTTTTCACAATCCATCTATGGATCCACCAGTGTCATTGCATGTGTGTTCTTTTTACTAACAACAACAATAGTCATTGCATGTGTGTTCTTTTCACATACCACATATGGATCCACTAGTGTCATTACATGTGTGCTCTTTTTACTAACAACGACCAGTCATTTGCATGTGTGTTCTCTTCAAACCACATGGATCCTGATGTCATTGCATGTGTGTGTTGTTTTACTAACAATAACGAGTCATTGCAATGTGTGTTCTCTTCAGAGTCCACACATGGATCCACCAGTGTCATTGCATGTGTGTTCTTTTTAATAACAACAACCAGTGTCATTGCATGTGTGTTCTTTTCACAATCCACCTATGGATCCACCAGTCTCATTGCATGTGTGCTTTTTTTACTAACAACAACCAGAGTCATCTCATGTGTGTTGTTTTCACATACCACATATGGATCCACCAGTGTCATTGAAATGTGTGTTCTTCAAAGACCACATGGAGCCACCTGTTATGCATGTGTGTTCTTTTTACTAACAACAACCTGAGTCATTACATGTGTTCTTTTCACATACATATGGATCCAGGTGTCATTGCATTAGTGTTCTTTTCTGCAATCCACCTATGGATCCACCAGTGTCATGGCATGTGATTTTGTACTAACAACAGCAGTCATTTCAGGTGTGTTCTTTTCACATACCACATATGGATCCACCAGATGTCATTGAAATGTGTTCTCTTTAGAGACCACACAGATCCTGATGTTATTGCAAGTGTGTTCTTGTTACTAACAACAACTTGAGTCATTGCCCTTGTGTTCTTTTCACATACCACATATGGATCCCGGTGTCATTGCATGTGTGTGCTTTCACAATCCACATATGGATCCACAAGTGTCATTGCATGTGTGGTCTTTTTACAAACAACAACTGAGTCATTTCATGGTTCTTTTCACATACCACATATGGATCCACAGAGTCATTGAAATGTGTGTTCTTTCAGAGACCACACATGGATCCACCAGTGTCATTGCATGTGTTCTTTTTACTAACAACAACTGGAGTCATTGTATGTGTTATTTTCACATACACATACGGATCCACCAGAGTCATTGCATGTGTGCTCTTTCACAATCCACCTATGGATCCACAGTGTCATTGCATGTGTGTTCTTTTACTATAACAACTTGAGTCATTGAAATGTGTGCTCTTTTCACATACCACATATGGTTCCACCAGTGTCATTGCATGTGTGTTCTTTTCACAATCAACCTATGGATCCACCAGTGTCATTGCATGTGTGCTCTTTTTACTAACAACAACAGTCATTGGATGTGTGTTTTCTTGAGAGACCACATGGATCCACCAGTGTCATTGCATGTGTGTTCTTTTACTACCAACAACTAGAGTCATTGAAATGTGTGTTCTTTTCACATACCACATATGGATCCACCAGTGTCATTGCATGTGTGTTCTTTTCACAATCCACCTATGGATGCACCATGGTCATTGCATGTGTGCTTTTTTTACTAACAACAACCAGAGTCATTGCATGTGTGTTCTTTTACTAACAACAATCAGAGTCATTGAAATGTGTTCTCTTCAGAGACCACATGGACCCTGATGTCATTGCATGTGTGTTCTTTTTACTAACAACCAGTGTCATTGCATCTGTGTTCTTTTCACAATCCACCTATGGATACACCATTGTCATTGCATGTGTGTTCTTTTTACTAACAACAACTAGAGTCATTTCATGTGTGTTCTTTTCACATACCACATATGGATCCACCGGTGTCATTGAAATGTGTGTTTTCTTCAGAGACCACACATGGATCCATCGGTGTTAGCATGTCTGTTCTTTTACTAACAACAACCAGAGTTGTTGCATATGTGTTCTTTTCACATATCACATATGCATCCACCAGTGTCATTGCTTGTGTGTTCTTTTCACAATCCACCTATGGATCCACCGGTGTCATTGCATGTGTGTTCTTTTACTAACAACAACTAGATTCATTTCATGACTGTTCTTTTCACATACCACATATGGATCTACATGTCATTTAAATGTGTGTTCTCTTTAGAGACCACATGGATCTGATGTCATTACACGTGTTTTTCCTAACAACAACAACTGGAGTCATTGCATGTGTTCTTTCACATACCACATATGCATCCACCTGTGTCATTGAAATGTCTGTTCTCTTAGAGACCACATGGATCCACCAGTGTTTGCATGTGTGTTCTTTTCACTAACAACAAGCAGATTCTTTTCTTGTGTTCTTTTCACATACCACATATGGATCCGCCAGTGTCATTGCATGTGTGTTCTTTAACAATCCACCTATGGATCCACAGTGTCATTGCATATGTGTTCTTTTTACTAACAACAAGCTGAGTCATTTCATGACTGTTCTTTTCACATACCACATATGGATCCACTAGTGTCATTGAAATGTGTGTTGTCTTCAGAGACCACACATGGATCCACCATTGTCATTGCATGTGTGTTCTTTTTACTAACAACAACTGGAGTCATTGCATGTGTTCTTTTCACATACCACATATGGAATAACCAGAGTCATTGCATGTGTGCTCTTTTAACAATCCACCTATGGATCCACCAGTGTCATTGCATGTGTGTTCTTTTTACTAACAACAACCAGAGTCATTCAAATGTGTGTTCTCTTCAGAGACCACACATGGATCCACCAGTGTAATTGCATGTGTGTTCTTTTCACACTCCACCTATGGATCCACCAGTGTCATTGCGTGTGTGCTATTTTTACTAACAACAACCAGAGTCATTTCATGTGATTTATATTCAGATACCACAAATGGATCCACAATTGTCATTGCATGTGTTCTTTTTTACTAACAACAACCAGTGTCATTGCATGTGTGTTCTTTTCTGATCCACCTATGGATCCACTAGTGTCATTGCATGTGTGCTTTTTTACTAACAACAACGAGTCATTTCATGTGTGTTCTTTTCACATACCACATATGGATCCACCAGTGTCATTGAGATGTGTGTTCTCTTCAGAGACCACACATGGATCCACCAACGTTATTGCATGTGTGTTCTTGTTACTAACAACAACCAGAGTCGTTGCATGTGTGTTCTTTTCACATACCACATATGGATCCACCAGTGTCATTGCATGTGTGTTCTTTTCACAATCCACCTATGGATCCACCAGTGTCATTGCATGTGTGTTCTTTTTACTAACAACAACTGGAGTCATTTCATGACTGTTCTTTTCACATACCACATATGGATCCACCAGTGTCATTGAAATGTGTGTTCTCTTCAGAGACCACACATGAATCCACCAGTGTCATTACATGTGTTTTCTTTTTACTAACAACAACTTGAGTCGTTGCAAGTGTGTTATTTTCACATACCACATATGGATCCACAAGTCTCATTGCATGTGTGCTCTTTTCACAATCCACCTAAGGATGCACTAGTGTCATTGCATGTGTGTTCTTTTTACTAACAAAAACTAGAGTCATTGCATGTGTGTTCTTTTCACATACCACATATGGATCCACCAATGTCATTGCATGTGTGTTCTTTTCACAATCCACCTATGGTTCCACCAGTGCCATTGCATGTGTCCTTTTTTACTAACAACAACCAGAGTCATTTCATGTGTGTTCTTTTCTCATACCACATATGGATCCACCAGTGTCATTGCATGTGTGTTCTTTTCACAATCGACCTATGGATCCACCAGTGTCATTGCATGTGTGCTTTTTTTACTAACAACAACCAGAGTCATTTCATGTGTGTTCTTTTCACATACCACATATGGAACAACTAGAGTCATTGCATGTGTGCTCTTTTCACAATCCATCTATGGATCCACCAGTGTCATTGCATGTGTGTTCTTTTTACTAACAACAACAAGAATCATTGTATGTGTGTTCTTTTCACATACCACATATGGATCCACCAGTGTCATTGCATGTGTGCTCTTTTTTCTAACAACCAGAGTCATTGCATGTGTGTTCTCTTCAGAGACCACACATGGATCCACCAGTGTCATTGCACGTGTGTTGTTATACTAACAAAAACCAGAGTCATTGAAATGTGTGTTCTCTTCAGAGACCACACATGGATCCACCAGTGTCATTGCATGTGTGTTCTTTTTAATAACAACAACCAGTGTCACTGCATGTGTGTTCTTTTCACAATCCACCTATGGATCCACCAGTGTCATTGCATGTGTGCTCTTTTTACTAACAACAACCAGAGTCATTTCATGTGTGTTCTTTTCACATACCACATATGGATCCACCAGTGTCATTGAAATGTGTGTTCTCTTCAGACCACATGGATCCACCAATGTCATTGCATGTGTGTTCTTGTTACTAACAACAACCAAAGTCATTGCATGTGTTTTCTTTTCACATACCACATATGGATCCACCAGTGTCATTGCATGTGTGTTCTTTTTACTAACAACAACTAAAGTCATTTCATGACTGTTCTTTTCACATACCACATATGGATCCACGAGTGTCATTGAAATGTGTGTTCTCTTCAGAGAGCACACATGGATCCACCAGTGTCAGTACATGTGTGTTCTTTTTACTAACAACAATTGGAGTCATTGCATGTGTGTTCTTTTCACATACCACATATGGATACACCAGTGTCATTGAAATGTGTGTTCTCTTTAGAGACCACACATGGATCCACCAGTGTCATTACATGTGTGTTCTTTTACTAACAACAACTGGAGTCATTGCATGTGTGCTCTTTTCACATACCACATATCGATCCACCAGTGTCATTGCATGTGTGCTCTTTTCACAATCCACCTATGGATCCACCAGTGTCATTCCATGTGTGTTCTTTTTACTAACAACAACCAGATTCATTGCATGTGTGTTCTTTTCACATACCACATATGTATCCACCAGTGTCATTGCATGTGTGCTCTTTTTACTAACAACAACCATAGTCATTGCATGTGTGTTCACTTTAGAGACCACACATGGATCCACCAATGTCATTGCATGTGTGTTGTTTTTACTAACAACAACTAGAGTCATTGAAATGTGTGTTCTCTTCAGAGACCACACATGCATCCACCAGTGTCATTGCATGTATGTTCTTTTTAATAACAACAACTAGTGTCATTGCATAGGTGTTCTTTTCACAATCCACCTATGGATCCACCAGTGTCATTGCATATGTGATTTTTTACCTAGCAACAACCAGAGTCATTTCATGTGTATTCTTTTCACATACCACATATGGATCCACCAGCGTCATCGAAATGTGTGTTCTCTTCAGAGACCACACATGGATCCCTAGTGTTATTGCATGTGTGTTCTTGTTACTAACAACAACCAGAGTCATTGCATGTGTGTTCTTTTCACATACCACATATGGATCCACCAGTGTCATTACATGTGTGTTCTTTTCACAATCCACCTATGGATCCACCAATGTTATTGCATGTGTGTTCTTTTTACTAACAACAACTGGAGTCATTTCATGACTTTTCTTTTCACATACCACATATGGATCCACCAGTGTCATTGAAATGTGTTCTCTTCGAAACCACACATGGATCCACCAAAGGTCATTACATGTGTGTTATTTTTACTAACAACAACTGGAGTCATTGCATGTGTGTTCTTTTCACATACGACATATGGATCCACTAGTGTCATTTCATGTGTGCTCTTTTCACAATCCACCTATGCATCCACCAGTGTCATTGCATGTGTGTTCTATTTACTAACAACAACCAGAGTCATTGAAATGTGTCTTCTTTTCACATACCACATATGGATCCACCAGTGTCATTGCATGTTTGTTCTTTTCACAATCGACCTATGGATCCACCAGTGTCATTGCATGTGTGCTCTTTTTACTAACAACAACTAGAGTCATTGCATGTGTGTTCTCTTCAGAGACCACACATGGATCCACCAGTGTCATTGCATGTGTGTTCTTTTCACATACCACATATGGATCCACCAGTGTCATTGCATGTGTGTTGTTTTTACTAACAACAACCAGAGTCATTGAAATGTGTGTTCTCTTCAGAGACCACACATGGATCCACCAGTGTCATTGCATGTGTGTTCTTTTTAATAACAACAACCAGTGTCATTGCATGTGTGTTCTTTTCACAATCCACCTATGGATCCACAGAGTCATTGCATGTGCTTTTTTACTAACAACAACTCGAGTCATTTCATGTGTGTTCTTTTCACATACCACATATGGATCCACCAGTGTCATTGAAATGTGTTCTTCAGAGACCACACATGGATCCACCAGTGTTATTGCATGTGTGTTCTTTTTACTAACAACAACCGGAGTCATTGCATGTGTGTTCTTTTCACATACCACATATGGATCCACCAGTGTCATTGCATGTGTGTTCTTTTTACTAACAACAACTAGAGTCATTTCATAACTGTTCTTTTCACATACCACATATGGATCCACCAGTGTCATTGAAATGTGTGTTCTCTTTAGAGACCACACATGGATCCACCAGTGTCATTACATGTGTGTTCTTTTACTAACAACAACTGGAGTCATTGCATGTGTGCTCTTTTCACATACCACATATGGATCCACCAGTGTCATTGCATGTGTGTTCTTTTCACAATCCACCTATGGATCCACCAGTGTCATTGCATGTGTGTTCTTTTTACTAACAACAACTGGAGTCATTTCATGACTGTTCTTTTCACATACCACATATGGATCCACCAGTGTCATTGAAATGTGTGTTCTCTTCAGAGACCACACATGAATCCACCAGTGTCATTACATGTGTGTTCTTTTTACTAACAACAACTTGAGTCGTTGCAAGTGTGTTATTTTCACATACCACATATGGATCCACAAGTCTCATTGCATGTGTGCTCTTTTCACAATCCACCTAAGGATGCACTAGTGTCATTGCATGTGTGTTCTTTTTACTAACAACAACTAGAGTCATTGCATGTGTGTTCTTTTCACATACCACATATGGATCCACCAATGTCATTGCATGTGTGTTCTTTTCACAATCCACCTATGGTTCCACCAGTGCCATTGCATGTGTCCTTTTTTACTAACAACAACCAGAGTCATTTCATGTGTGTTTTTTTGTCATACCACATATGGATCCACCAGTGTCATTGCATGTGTGTTCTTTTCACAATCGACCTATGGATCCACCAGTGTCATTGCATGTGTGCTTTTTTTACTAACAACAACCAGAGTCATTTCATGACTGTTCTTTTCACATACCACATATGGAACAACTAGAGTCATTGCATGTGTGCTCTTTTCACAATCCATCTATGGATCCACCAGTGTCATTGCATGTGTGTTCTTTTTACTAACAACAACCAGAATCATTGTATGTGTGTTCTTTTCACATACCACATATGGATCCACCAGTGTCATTGCATGTGTGCTCTTTTTTCTAACAACAACCAGAGTCATTGCATGTGTGTTCTCTTCAGAGACCACACATGGATCCACCAGTGTCATTGCACGTCTGTTGTTATACTAACAAAAACCAGAGTCATTGAAATGTGTGTTCTCTTTAGAGACCACACATGGATCCACCAGTGTCATTGCATGTGTGTTCTTTTTAATAACAACAACCAGTGTCACTGCATGTGTGTTCTTTTCACAATCCACCTATGGATCCACCAGTGTCATTGCATGTGTGCTCTTTTTACTAACAACAACCAGAGTCATTTCATGTGTTCTTTTCACATACCACATATGGATCCACCAGTGTCATTGAAATGTGTGTTCTTCATAACCACATGGATCCACCAATGTCATTGCATGTGTGTTCTTGTTACTAACAACAACCAAAGTCATTGCATGTGTGTTCTTTTCACATACCACATATGGATCCACCAGTGTCATTGCATGTGTGTTCTTTTTACTAACAACAACTAAAGTCATTTCATGTGTGTTCTTTTCACATACCACATATGGATCCACCAGTGTCATTGAAATGTGTGTTCTCTTCAGAGACCACACATGGATCCACCAGTGTCAGTACATGTGTGTTCTTTTTACTAACAACAATTGGAGTCATTGCATGTGTGTTCTTTTCACATACCACATATGGATACACCAGTGTCATTGAAATGTGTGTTCTCTTTAGAGACCACACATGGATCCACCAAGGTCATTACATGTGTGTTCTTTACTAACAACAACTGGAGTCATTGCATGTGTGCTCTTTTCACATACCACATATCGATCCACCAGTGTCATTGCATGTGTGCTCTTTTCACAATCCACCTATGGATCCACCAGTGTCATTCCATGTGTGTTCTTTTTACTAACAACAACCAGATTCATTGCATGTGTGTTCTTTTCACATACCACATATGTATCCACCAGTGTCATTGCATGTGTGCTCTTTTTACTAACAACAACCATAGTCATTGCATGTGTGTTCACTTTAGAGACCACACATGGATCCACCAATGTCATTGCATGTGTGTTGTTTTTACTAACAACAACTAGAGTCATTGAAATGTGTGTTCTCTTCAGAGACCACACATGCATCCACCAGTGTCATTGCATGTATGTTCTTTTTAATAACAACAACTAGTGTCATTGCATAGGTGTTCTTTTCACAATCCACCTATGGATCCACCAGTGTCATTGCATATGTGATTTTTTACCTAGCAAAAACCAGAGTCATTTCATGTGTGTTCTTTTCACATACCACATATGGATCCACCAGCGTCATCGAAATGTGTGTTCTCTTCAGAGACCACACATGGATCCCTAGTGTTATTGCATGTGTGTTCTTGTTACTAACAACAACCAGAGTCATTGCATGTGTGTTATTTTCACATACCACATATGGATCCACCAGTGTCATTACATGTGTGTTCTTTTCACAATCCACCTATGGATCCACCAATGTAATTGCATGTGTGTTCTTTTTACTAACAACAACTGGAGTCATTTCATGACTTTTCTTTTCACATACCACATATGGATCCACCAGTGTCATTGAAATGTGTGTTCTCTTCAGAAACCACACATGGATCCACCAGTGTCATTACATGTGTGTTATTTTTACTAACAACAACTGGAGTCATTGCATGTGTGTTCTTTTCACATACGACATATGGATCCACTAGTGTCATTTCATGTGTGCTCTTTTCACAATCCACCTATGCATCCACCAGTGTCATTGCATGTGTGTTCTATTTACTAACAACAACCAGAGTCATTGAAATGTGTCTTCTTTTCACATACCACATATGGATCCACCAGTGTCATTGCATGTGTGTTCTTTTCACAATCGACCTATGGATCCACCAGTGTCATTGCATGTGTGCTCTTTTTACTAACAACAACTAGAGTCATTGCATGTGTGTTCTCTTTAGAGACCACACATGGATCCACCAGTGTCATTGCATGTGTGTTCTTTTCACATACCACATATGGATCCACCAGTGTCATTGCATGTGTGTTGTTTTTACTAACAACAACCAGAGTCATTGAAATGTGTGTTCTCTTCAGAGACCACACATGGATCCACCAGTGTCATTGCATGTGTGTTCTTTTCACAATCCACCTATGGATCCACCAGTGTCATTGCATGTGTGCTTTTTTTACTAACAACAACTAGAGTCATTTCATGTGTGTTCTTTTCACATACCACATATGGATCCACCAGAGTCATTGAAATGTGTGTTCTCTTCAGAGACCACACATGGATCCACCAGTGTTATTGCATGTGTCTTCTTGTTACTAACAACCAGTGTCATTGCATGTGTGTTCTTTTCACATACCACGTATGGATCCACCAGTGTCATTGCATGTGTGTTATTTTTACTAACAATAACTAGAGTCATTTCATGACTGTTCTTTTCACGTACCACATATGGATCCACCAGAGTCATTGAAATTGGTGTTCTCTTTAGAGACCACACATGGATCCACCAGTGTCATTACATGTGTGTTCTTTTTACTACCAACAACTGGAGTCATTGCATGTGTGTTCTTCTCACATACCACATATGGATCCACCAGTGTCATTGCATGTGTGCTCTTTTCACAATCCACCTATGGATCCACCAGTGTCATTCCATGTGTGTTCTTTTTACTAACAACAACCAGATTCATTGCATGTGTGTTCTTTTCACATACCACATATGTATCCACCAGTGTCATTGCAAGTTTGCTCTTTTACTAACAACAAACATAGTCATTGCATGTGTGTTCACTTTAGAGACCACACATGGATCCACCAATGTCATTGCATGTGTGTTGTTTTACTAACAACAACTAGAGTCATTGAAATGTGTGTTCTTTCAGAGACCACACATGGATCCACCATGTCATTGCATGTGTGTTCTTTTCACATACCACATATGGATCCACCAGTGTCATTGAATGTGTGTTCTTTTACTAATAACAACCAGAGTCATTGAAATGTGTGTTCTCTTGAGTCCACAAATGGATCCACCAGTGTCATTGCATCTGTGTTCTTTTTAATAACAACAACCAGTGTCATTGCATGTGTGTTCTTTTCACAATCCACCTATGGATCCACCAGTGTCATTGCATGCGTGCTTTTTTTTACTAACAACAACTAGAGTCATTTCATGTGTGTTCTTTTCACATACCACATATGGATCCACCAGTGTCATTGAAATTTGTGTTCTCTTCAGAGACCACACATGGATCCACCAGTGTTATTGCATGTGTGTTCTGGTTACTAACAACAACCAGAGTCATTGCATGTGTGTTCTTTTCACATACCACATATGGATCCACCAGTGTCATTGCATGTGTGTTCTTATAACTAACAACAACTAGAGACATAACATAACTGTTCTTTTAACATACAACATATGGATCCACCCGTGTCATGGAAATGTGTGTTCTCTGGAGAGACCACACATGGATCCACTGATGTCATTACATGTGTGTTCTGTTACTAACAACAACTGGAGTCATTGCATGTGTGCTCTTTTCACATACCACATATGGATGCACCAGTGTCATTGCATGTGTGCTCTTTTCACAATCCACCTATGGATCCACCAGTGTCATTCCATGTGTGTTCTTTTTACTAACAACAACCAGATTCATTGCATGTGTGTTCTTTTCACATACCACATATGTATCCACCAGTGTCATTTTATGTGTGCTCTTTTTACTAACAACAACCATAGTCATTGCATGTGTGTTCACTTTAGAGACCACACATGGATCCACCAATGTCATTGCATGTGTGTTGTTTTTACTAACAACAACTAGAGTCATTGAAATGTGTGTTCTCTTCAGAGACCACACATGGATCCACCAGTGTCATTGCATGTGTGTTCTTTTCACATACCACATATGGATCCACCAGTGTCATTGCATGTGTGTTGTTTTTACTAACAACAACCAGAGTCATTGAAATGTGTGTTCTCTTTAGAGACCACACATGGATCCACCAGTGTCATTGCATCTGTGTTCTTTTTAATAACAACAACCAGTGTCATTGCATGTGTGTTCTTTTCACAATCCACCTATGGATCCACCAGTGTCATTGCATGTGTGCTTTTTTTACTAACAACAACTAGAGTCATTTCATGTGTGTTCTTTTCACATACCACATATGGATCCACCAGTGTCATTGAAATGTGTGTTCTCTTCAGAGACCACACATGGATCCACCAGTGTTATTGCATGTGTGTTCTGGTTACTAACAACAACCAGAGTCATTGCATGTGTGTTCTTTTCACATACCACATATGGATCCACCAGTGTCATTGCATGTGTGTTCTTTTTACTAACAACAACTAGAGTCATTTCATGACTGTTCTTTTCACATACCACATATGGATCCACCAGTGTCATTGAAATGTGTGTTCTCTTTAGAGACCACACATGGATCCACCAGTGTCATTACATGTGTGTTCTTTTACTAACAACAACTGGAGTCATTGCATGTGTGCTCTTTTCACATACCACATATGGATGCACCAGTGTCATTGCATGTGTGCTCTTTTCACAATCCACCTATGGATCCACCAGTGTCATTCCATGTGTGTTCTTTTTACTAACAACAACCAGATTCATTGCATGTGTGTTCTTTTCACATACCACATATGTATCCACCAGTGTCATTGCATGTGTGCTCTTTTTACTAACAACAACCATAGTCATTGCATGTGTGTTCACTTTAGAGACCACACATGGATCCACCAATGTCATTGCATGTGTGTTGTTTTTACTAACAACAACTAGAGTCATTGAAATGTGTGTTCTCTTCAGAGACCACACATGCATCCACCAGTGTCATTGCATGTATGTTCTTTTTAATAACAACAACCAGTGTCATTGCATAGGTGTTCTTTTCACAATCCACCTATGGATCCACCAGTGTCATTGCATATGTGATTTTTTACCTAACAACAACCAGAGTCATTTCATGTGTGTTCTTTTCACATACCACATATGGATCCACCAGCGTCATCGAAATGTGTTCTCTTTAGAGACCACACATGGATCCCTAGTGTTATTGCATGTGTGTTCTTGTTACTAACAACAACCAGAGTCATTGCATGTGTGTTCTTTTCACATACCACATATGGATCCACCAGTGTCATCACATGTGTGTTCTTTTCACAATCCACCTATGGATCCACCAATGTTATTGCATGTGTGTTCTTTTTACTAACAACAACTGGGGTCATTTCATGACTTTTCTTTTCACATACGACATATGGATCCACCAGTGTCATTGAAATGTGTGTTCTTCGTAAACCACACATGGATCCACCATGTCATTACATGTGTGTTCTTTTTCTAACAAGAATCGAGTCATTGCATGTGTGTTATTTTCACATACCACATATGGATCCACTACTGTCATTTCACGTGTGCTCTTTTCACAATCCACCTATGCATCCACCAGTGTCATTGCATGTGTGTTCTATTTACTAACAACAACCAGACTCATTGAAATGTGTCTTCTTTTCACATACCACATATGGATCCACCAGTGTCATTGCATGTGTGTTCTTTTCACAATCGACCTATGGATCCACCAGTGTCATTGCATGTGTGCTCTTCTTACTAACAACAACTAGAGTCATTGCATGTGTGTTCTCTTCAGATACCACACATGGATCCACCAGTGCCATTGCATGTGTGTTCTTTTTACTAACAACAACCAGAGTCATTGCATGTGTGTTCTTTTCACATACCACATATGGATCCACCAGTGTCATTGCAAGTGTGTTCTTTTCACATACCACATATGAATCCACCAGTATCATTGCATATGTGTTCTTTTTACTAACAACAACTAGAGTCATTTCATGACTGTTCCTTTCACATACCATATATGGATCCACCAGTGTCATTGAAATGTGTGTTCTCTTCAGAGACCACACATGGATCCACCAGTGTCATTGCATCTGTGTTCTTTTTTACTAACAACAACAGGAGTAATTGCATATGTGTTCTTTTCACATACCACATATGGATCCACCAGTGTCATTGCATGTGTGCTCTTTTCACAATCCACCTATGGATCCACTAGTGTCATTGCATGTGTGTTCTTTTTACTAACAACAACCAGAGTCATTGAAATGTGTGTTATTTTCACATACCACATATGGATCCACCAGTGTCATTGCATGTGTGTTCTTTTCACAATCCACCTATGGATCCACAAGTGTCATTGCATGTGTTCTCTTTTTACTAAAAACAATCATAGTCATTGCATGTGTGTTTTCTTCAGAGACCACACATGGATCCACCGGTGTCATTGCATGTGTGTTCTTTTTACTAACAACAACCAGAGTCATTGAAATGTGTGTTCTTTTCACAATACACATATGGATCCACCAGTGTCATTGCATGTGTGTTCTTTTCACAATCCACCTATGGATCCATCAGTGTCATAGCATGTGTGCTCTTTCTACTAACAAGAACCAGAGTCATTGCATCTGTGTTCTCTTCAGACCACATGGATCCACCAGTGTCATTGCATGTGTATTCTTTTTACTAACAACAACCAGAGTCATTGAAATGTGTGTTCTCTTAAGAGACCACATATGGATCCACCAGTGTCATTGCATGTGTGTTCTTTTTACTAACAACAACCAGAGTCATTGCATGTGCGTTCTTTTCACAATCCACCTATGGATCCACCAGTGTCATTGCATGTGTGTTCTTTTCACAATCCACCTATGGATGCACCAGTGTCATTGCATGTGTGCTTTTTTTACTAACAACAACCAAAGTCATTTCATGTGTGTTCTTTTCACATGCCACATATGGATCCACCAGTGTCATTGAAATGTGTGTTCTCTTTAGAGACCACACATGGATCCACCAGTGTCATTACATGTGTGTTCTTTTACTAACAACAACTGGAGTCATTGCATGTGTGCTCTTTTCACATACCACATATGGATGCACCAGTGTCATTGCATGTGTGCTCTTTTCACAATCCACCTATGGATCCACCAGTGTCATTCCATGTGTGTTCTTTTTACTAACAACAACCAGATTCATTGCATGTGTGTTCTTTTCACATACCACATATGTATCCACCAGTGTCATTGCATGTGTGCTCTTTTTACTAACAACAACCATAGTCATTGCATGTGTGTTCACTTTAGAGACCACACATGGATCCACCAATGTCATTGCATGTGTGATGTTTTTACTAACAACAACTAGAGTCATTGAAATGTGTGTTCTCTTCAGAGACCACACATGCATCCACCAGTGTCATTGCATGTATGTTCTTTTTAATAACAACAACCAGTGTCATTGCATAGGTGTTCTTTTCACAATCCACCTATGGATCCACCAGTGTCATTGCATATGTGATTTTTTACCTAACAACAACCAGAGTCATTTCATGTGTGTTCTTTTCACATACCACATATGGATCCACCAGCGTCATCGAAATGCGTGTTCTCTTTAGAGACCACACATGGATCCCTAGTGTTATTGCATGTGTGTTCTTGTTACTAACAACAACCAGAGTCATTGCATGTGTGTTCTTTTCACATACCACATATGGATCCACCAGTGTCATCACATGTGTGTTCTTTTCACAATCCACCTATGGATCCACCAATGTTATTGCATGTGTGTTCTTTTTACTAACAACAACTGGGGTCATTTCATGACTTTTCTTTTCACATACGACATATGGATCCACCAGTGTCATTGAAATGTGTGTTCTCTTCAGAAACCACACATGGATCCACCAGTGTCATTACATGTGTGTTCTTTTTTCTAACAGCAACTGGAGTCATTGCATGTGTGTTATTTTCACATACCACATATGGATCCACTACTGTCATTTCACGTGTGCTCTTTTCACAATCCACCTATGCATCCACCAGTGTCATTGCATGTGTGTTCTATTTACTAACAACAACCAGACTCATTGAAATGTGTCTTCTTTTCACATACCACATATGGATCCACCAGTGTCATTGCATGTGTGTTCTTTTCACAATCGACCTATGGATCCACCAGTGTCATTGCATGTGTGCTCTTCTTACTAACAACAACTAGAGTCATTGCATGTGTGTTCTCTTCAGATACCACACATGGATCCACCAGTGCCATTGCATGTGTGTTCTTTTTACTAACAACAACCAGAGTCATTGCATGTGTGTTCTTTTCACATACCACATATGGATCCACCAGTGTCATTGCAAGTGTGTTCTTTTCACATACCACATATGAATCCACCAGTATCATTGCATATGTGTTCTTTTTACTAACAACAACAAGAGTCATTTCATTACTGTTACTTTCACATACCATATATGGATCCACCAGTGTCATTGAAATGTGTGTTCTCTTCAGAGACCACACATGGATCCACCAGTGTCATTGCATCTGTGTTCTTTTTTACTAACAACAACAGGAGTAATTGCATATGTGTTCTTTTCACATACCACATATGGATCCACCAGTGTCATTGCATGTGTGCTCTTTTCACAATCCACCTATGGATCCACTAGTGTCATTGCATGTGTGTTCTTTTTACTAACAACAACCAGAGTCATTGAAATGTGTGTTATTTTCACATACCACATATGGATCCACCAGTGTCATTGCATGTGTGTTCTTTTCACAATCCACCTATGGATCCACAAGTGTCATTGCATGTGTTCTCTTTTTACTAAAAACAATCATAGTCATTGCATGTGTGTTTTCTTCAGAGACCACACATGGATCCACCGGTGTCATTGCATGTGTGTTCTTTTTACTAACAACAACCAGAGTCATTGAAATGTGTGTTCTTTTCACAATACACATATGGATCCACCAGTGTCATTGCATGTGTGTTCTTTTCACAATCCACCTATGGATCCATCAGTGTCATAGCATGTGTGCTCTTTCTACTAACAAGAACCAGAGTCATTGCATCTGTGTTCTCTTCAGAGACCACACATGGATCCACCAGTGTCATTGCATGTGTATTCTTTTTACTAACAACAACCAGAGTCATTGAAATGTGTGTTCTCTTAAGAGACCACATATGGATCCACCAGTGTCATTGCATGTGTGTTCTTTTTACTAACAACAACCAGAGTCATTGCATGTGCGTTCTTTTCACAATCCACCTATGGATCCACCAGTGTCATTGCATGTGTGTTCTTTTCACAATCCACCTATGGATGCACCAGTGTCATTGCATGTGTGCTTTTTTTACTAACAACAACCAAAGTCATTTCATGTGTGTTCTTTTCACATGCCACATATGGATCCACCAGTGTCATTGAAATGTGTGTTCTCTTTAGAGACCACACATGGATCCACCAGTGTCATTACATGTGTGTTCTTTTACTAACAACAACTGGAGTCATTGCATGTGTGCTCTTTTCACATACCACATATGGATCCACCAGTGTCATTGCATGTGTGCTCTTTTCACAATCCACCTATGGATCCACCAGTGTCATTCCATGTGTGTTCTTTTTACTAACAACAACCAGATTCATTGCATGTGTGTTCTTTTCACATACCACATATGTATCCACCAGTGTCATTGCATGTGTGCTCTTTTTACTAACAACAAACATAGTCATTGCATGTGTGTTCACTTTAGAGACCACACATGGATCCACCAATGTCATTGCATGTGTGTTGTTTTTACTAACAACAACTAGAGTCATTGAAATGTGTGTTCTCTTCAGAGACCACACATGGATCCACCAGTGTCATTGCATGTGTGTTCTTTTCACATACCACATATGGATCCACCAGTGTCATTGCATGTGTGTTGTTTTTACTAACAACAACCAGAGTCATTGAAATGTGTGTTCTCTTCAGAGACCACACATGGATCCACCAGTGTCATTGCATCTGTGTTCTTTTTAATAACAACAACCAGTGTCATTGCATGTGTGTTCTTTTCACAATCCACCTATGGATCCACCAGTGTCATTGCATGCGTGCTTTTTTTTACTAACAACAACTAGAGTCATTTCATGTGTGTTCTTTTCACATACCACATATGGATCCACCAGTGTCATTGAAATTTGTGTTCTCTTCAGAGACCACACATGGATCCACCAGTGTTATTGCATGTGTGTTCTGGTTACTAACAACAACCAGAGTCATTGCATGTGTGTTCTTTTCACATACCACATATGGATCCACCAGTGTCATTGCATGTGTGTTCTTTTTACTAACAACAACTAGAGTCATTTCATGACTGTTCTTTTCACATACCACATATGGATCCACCAGTGTCATTGAAATGTGTGTTCTCTTTAGAGACCACACATGGATCCACCAGTGTCATTACATGTGTGTTCTTTTACTAACAACAACTGGAGTCATTGCATGTGTGCTCTTTTCACATACCACATATGGATGCACCAGTGTCATTGCATGTGTGCTCTTTTCACAATCCACCTATGGATCCACCAGTGTCATTCCATGTGTGTTCTTTTTACTAACAACAACCAGATTCATTGCATGTGTGTTCTTTTCACATACCACATATGTATCCACCAGTGTCATTTTATGTGTGCTCTTTTTACTAACAACAACCATAGTCATTGCATGTGTGTTCACTTTAGAGACCACACATGGATCCACCAATGTCATTGCATGTGTGTTGTTTTTACTAACAACAACTAGAGTCATTGAAATGTGTGTTCTCTTCAGAGACCACACATGGATCCACCAGTGTCATTGCATGTGTGTTCTTTTCACATACCACATATGGATCCACCAGTGTCATTGCATGTGTGTTGCTTTTACTAACAACAACCAGAGTCATTGAAATGTGTGTTCTCTTTAGAGACCACACATGGATCCACCAGTGTCATTGCATCTGTGTTCTTTTTAATAACAACAACCAGTGTCATTGCATGTGTGTTCTTTTCACAATCCACCTATGGATCCACCAGTGTCATTGCATGTGTGCTTTTTTACTAACAACAACTAGAGTCATTTCATGTGTGTTCTTTTCACATACCACATATGGATCCACCAGTGTCATTGAAATGTGTGTTCTCTTCAGAGACCACACATGGATCCACCAGTGTTATTGCATGTGTGTTCTTGTTACTAACAACAACCAGAGTCATTGCATGTGTGTTCTTTTCACATACCACATATGGATCCACCAGTGTCATTGCATGTGTGTTCTTTTTACTAACAACAACTAGAGTCATTTCATGACTGTTCTTTTCACATACCACATATGGATCCACCAGTGTCATTGAAATGTGTGTTCTCTTTAGAGACCACACATGGATCCACCAGTGTCATTACATGTGTGTTCTTTTACTAACAACAACTGGAGTCATTGCATGTGTGCTCTTTTCACATACCACATATGGATGCACCAGTGTCATTGCATGTGTGCTCTTTTCACAATCCACCTATGGATCCACCAGTGTCATTCCATGTGTGTTCTTTTTACTAACAACAACCAGATTCATTGCATGTGTGTTCTTTTCACATACCACATATGTATCCACCAGTGTCATTGCATGTGTGCTCTTTTTACTAACAACAACCATAGTCATTGCATGTGTGTTCACTTTAGAGACCACACATGGATCCACCAATGTCATTGCATGTGTGTTGTTTTTACTAACAACAACTAGAGTCATTGAAATGTGTGTTCTCAGAGACCACACATGCATCCACCAATGTCATTGCATGTATGTTCTTTTTAATAACAACAACCAGTGTCATTGCATAGGTGTTCTTTTCACAATCCACCTATGGATCCACCAGTGTCATTGCATATGTGATTTTTTACCTAACAACAACCAGAGTCATTTCATGTGTGTTCTTTTCACATACCACATATGGATCCACCAGCGTCATCGAAATGCGTGTTCTCTTTAGAGACCACACATGGATCCCTAGTGTTATTGCATGTGTGTTCTTGTTACTAACAACAACCAGAGTCATTGCATGTGTGTTCTTTTCACATACCACATATGGATCCACCAGTGTCATCACATGTGTGTTCTTTTCACAATCCACCTATGGATCCACCAATGTTATTGCATGTGTGTTCTTTTTACTAACAACAACTGGGGTCATTTCATGACTTTTCTTTTCACATACGACATATGGATCCACCAGTGTCATTGAAATGTGTGTTCTCTTCAGAAACCACACATGGATCCACCAGTGTCATTACATGTGTGTTCTTTTTACTAACAGCAACTGGAGTCATTGCATGTGTGTTCTTTTCACATACCACATATGGATCCACTACTGTCATTTCACGTGTGCTCTTTTCACAATCCACCTATGCATCCACCAGTGTCATTGCATGTGTGTTCTATTTACTAACAACAACCAGACTCATTGAAATGTGTCTTCTTTTCACATACCACATATGGATCCACCAGTGTCATTGCATGTGTGTTCTTTTCACAATCGACCTATGGATCCACCAGTGTCATTGCATGTGTGCTCTTCTTACTAACAACAACTAGAGTCATTGCATGTGTGTTCTCTTCAGATACCACACATGGATCCACCAGTGCCATTGCATGTGTGTTCTTTTTACTAACAACAACCAGAGTCATTGCATGTGTGTTCTTTTCACATACCACATATGGATCCACCAGTGTCATTGCAAGTGTGTTCTTTTCACATACCACATATGAATCCACCAGTATCATTGCATATGTGTTCTTTTTACTAACAACAACTAGAGTCATTTCATGACTGTTCCTTTCACATACCATATATGGATCCACCAGTGTCATTGAAATGTGTGTTCTCTTCAGAGACCACACATGGATCCACCAGTGTCATTGCATGTGTGTTCTTTTTACTAACAACAACAGGAGTAATTGCATATGTGTTCTTTTCACATACCACATATGGATCCACCAGTGTCATTGCATGTGTGCTCTTTTCACAATCCACCTCTGGATCCACTAGTGTCATTGCATGTGTGTTCTTTTTACTAACAACAACCAGAGTCATTGAAATGTGTGTTATTTTCACATACCACATATGGATCCACCAGTGTCATTGCATGTGTGTTCTTTTCACAATCCACCTATGGATCCACAAGTGTCATTGCATGTGTTCTCTTTTACTAACAACTAACATAGTCATTGAATGTGTGTTTTCTTCAGAGACCACACATGGATCCACCAGTGTCATTGCATGTGTGTTCTTTTTACTAACAACAACCAGAGTCATTGAAATGTGTGTTCTTTTCACAATACACATATGGATCCACCAGTGTCATTGCATGTGTGTTCTTTTAACAATCCACCTATGGATCCATCAGTGTCATAGCATGTGTGCTCTTTCTACTAACAAGAACCAGAGTCATTGCATCTGTGTTCTCTTCAGAGACCACACATGGATCCACCAGTGTCATTGCATGTGTATTCTTTTTACTAACAACAACCAGAGTCATTGAAATGTGTGTTCTCTTAAGAGACCACATATGGATCCACCAGTGTCATTGCATGTGTGTTCTTTTTACTAACAACAACCAGAGTCATTGCATGTGCGTTCTTTTCACAATCCACCTATGGATCCACCAGTGTCATTGCATGTGTGTTCTTTTCACAATCCACCTATGGATGCACCAGTGTCATTGCATGTGTGCTTTTTTTACTAACAACAACCAAAGTCATTTCATGTGTGTTCTTTTCACATGCCACATATGGATCCACCAGTGTCATTGCATGTGTGTTCTTTTCACAATCCACCTATGGATCCACCAGTGTCATTGCATGTGTGTTGTTTTCACAATCCACCTATGGATCCACCAGTGTCATTGCATGTGTGTTCTTTTGACTAACAAAAACTAGAGTCATTTCATGACTGTTCTTTTCACATACCACATATGGATCCACCAGTGTCATTGAAATGTGTGTTCTCTTCAGAAACCACACATGGATCCACCAGTGTCATTACATGTGTGTTCTTTTTACTAACAACAACTGGAGTCATTGCATGTGTGTTCTTTTCACATACCACATATGGATCCACTAGTGTCCTTTCATGTGTGCTCTTTTCACAATCCACCTATGGATCCACCAGTGTCATTACACGTGTGCTCTTTTTACTAACAACAACCAGATTCATTGCATGTGTGTTTTCTTCAGAGACCACACATGGATCCACCAGTGTCATTGCATGTGTGTTCTTTTTACTAACAACAACCAGAGTCATTGCATGTGCGTTCTTTTCACAATCCACCTATGGATCCACCAGTGTCATTGCATGTGTGTTCTTTTCACAATCCACCTATGGATCCACCAGTGTCATTGCATGTGTGCTTTTTTTACTAACAACAACCAAAGTCATTTCATGTGTTCTTTTCACATGCCACATATGGATCCACCAGTTTTATTGCATGTGTGTTCTTTCACAATCCACCTATGGATCCACCAGTGTCATTGCATGTGTGTTCTTTTTACTAACAACAACTGGAGTCATTGCATGTGTGTTCTTTTCACATACCACATATGGATCCACTAGTGTCCTTTCATGTGTGCTCTTTTCACAATCCACCTATGGATCCACCAGTGTCATTACACGTGTGCTCTTTTTACTAACAACAACCAGATTCATTGCATGTGTGTTTTCTTCAGAGACCACACATGGATCCACCAGTGTCATTGCATGTGTGTTCTTTTTACTAACAACAACCAGAGTCATTGCATGTGCGTTCTTTTCACAATCCACCTATGGATCCACCAGTGTCATTGCATGTGTGTTCTTTTCACAATCCACCTATGGATCCACCAGTGTCATTGCATGTGTGCTTTTTTTACTAACAACAACCAAAGTCATTTCATGTGTGTTCTTTTCACATGCCACATATGGATCCACCAGTGTCATTGCATGTGTGTTCTTTTCACAATCCACCTATGGATCCACCAGTGTCATTGCATGTGTGTTGTTTTCACAATCCACCTATGGATCCACCAGTGTCATTGCATGTGTGTTCTTTTGACTAACAAAAACTGGAGTCATTTCATGACTGTTCTTTTCACATACCACATATGGATCCACCAGTGTCATTGAAATGTGTGTTCTCTTCAGAAACCACACATGGATCCACCAGTGTCATTACGTGTGTGTTCTTTTTACTAACAACAACTGGAGTCATTGCATGTGTGTTCTTTTCACATACCACATATGGATCCACTAGTGTCCTTTCATGTGTGCTCTTTTCACAATCCACCTATGGATCCACCAGTGTCATTACACGTGTGCTCTTTTTACTAACAACAACCAGATTCATTGCATGTGTGTTTTCTTCAGAGACCACACATGGATCCACCAGTGTCATTGCATGTGTGTTCTTTTTACTAACAACAACTAGAGTCATTGAAATGTGTGTTCTTTTCACAATACACATATGGATCCACCAGTGTCATTGCATGTGTGTTCTTTTCACAATCCACTTATGGATCCACCAGTGTCATTGCATGTGTGTTCTTTTTACTAACAACAACCAGAGTCATTGAAATGTGTGTTCTCTTCAGAGACCACACATGGATCCACTAGTGTCATTGCATGTGTGTTCTTTTTACTAACAACAACTAGTGTCATTGCATGTGTGTTCTTTTCACAATCCACCTATGGATCTACCAGTGTCGTTGCATGTGTGCTTTTTTTACTATCAACAACCAGAGTCATTTCATGTGTGTTCTTTCCACATACCACATATGGATCCACCAGTGTCATGTAAATGTGTGTTCTCTTCAGAGACCACACATGGATCCACCAGCATTATTGCATGTGTGTTCTTGTTACTAACCACAACTAGAGTCATTGCATGTGTGTTCTTTTCACATACCACATATGGATCCACCAGTGTCATTGCATGTGTGTTGTTTTCACAATCCACCTATGGATCCACCAGTGTCATTGCATGTGTGTTCTTTGTACTAACAACAACTGGAGTCATTTCATGACTGTTCTTTTCACATACCACATATGGATCTACCAGTGTTATTGAAATCTGTGTTCTCTTCAGAGACCACACATGGATCCACCAATGTCATTACATGTATGTTCTTTTTACTAACAACAACCAGAGTCATTGAAATGTGTGTTCTTTTCACATACCACATATGGATCCACCAATGTCATTGCATGTGTGTTCTTTTCACAATCCACCTATGGATGGACCAGTGTCATTGCATGTGTCCTTTTTTTACTCACAACAACTAGAGTCATTTCATGTGTGTTCTTTTCACATACCACAAATGGATCCACCAGTGTCATTGAAATGTGTGTTCTTTTCAGAGAACACACATGGATCCACCAGTGTTATTGCAAGTGTGTTCTTGTTACTAACAACAACCAGAGTCATTGCATGTGTGTTCTTTTCACATACCACATATGGATCCACCAGTGTCATTGCATGTGTGTTCTTTTCACAATCCATCTATGGATCCACCAGTGTCATTGGATGTGTGTTCTCTTCAGAGACCACACATGGATCCACCAATGTCATTGCATGTGTGTTTTTTTACTAACAACAACCAGAGTCATTGAAATATGTGTTCTCTTCAGAGACCACACATGGATCCACCAGTGTCATTGCATGTGTGTTCTTTTTAATAACAATAACCAGTGTCATTGCAAGTGTGTTCTTTTCACAATCCACCTATGGATCCACCAATGTCATTGCATGTGTGTTCTTTTTACTAACAACAACTGGAGTCATTTCATGACTGTTCTTTTCACATACCATATATGGATCCACCAGTGCCATTGAAATGTGTGTTCTCTTCAGAGACCAGACATGGATCCACCAGTGTCATTGCATGTGTGTTCTTTTTACTAACAACAACTGGAGTCATTGCATGTGTGTTCTTTTCACATACCACATATGGATCCACCAGTGTCATTGCGTGTGTGTTCTTTTCACAATCCACCTATGGATCCACCAATGTCATTGCATGTGTGTTCTTTTTACTAACAACAACTGGAGTCATTTCATGACTGTTCTTTTCACATACCACATATGGATCCACCAGTGCCATTGAAATGTGTGTTCTCTTTAGAGACCACACATGGATCCACTAGTGTCATTGCATGTGTGTTATTTTTAATAACAACAACTAGAGTCATTGCATGTGTGTTCTCTTTAGAGACCACACATGGATCCACTAGTGTCATTGCATGTGTGTTCTTTTTACTAACAACAACCAGCGTCATTGAAATGTGTGTTCTTTTCACATACCACATATGGATCCACCAGTGTCATTGCACGTGTGTTCTTTTCAAAATCCACCTATGGATCCACCAATGTCATTGCATGTGTGTTCTTTTTACTAACAACAACTGGAGTCATTTCATGACTGTTCTTTTCACATACCATATATGGATCCTCCAGTGCCATTGAAATGTGTGTTCTCTTCAGAGACCAGACATGGATCCACCAGTGTCATTGCATGTGTGTTCTTTTTACTAACAACAACTGGAGTCATTGCATGTGTTTTCTTTTCACATACCACATATGGATCTACCAGTGTCATTGCATGTGTGCTCTTTTCACAATCCACCTATGGATCCACCAGTGTCATTGCATGTGTGTTCTTTTTACTAACAACAACCAGAGTCATTGAAATGTGTTTTCTTTTCACATACCACATATGGATCCACCAGTGTCATTGCATGTGTGTTCTTTTCACAATCCACCTATGGATCCACCAGTGTCATTGCATGTGTGCTCTTTTTACTAACAACAACCAGAGTCATTGCATGTGTGTTTTCTTCAGAGACCACACATGGATCCACCAGTGTCATTGCATGTGTGTTCTTTTTACTAACAACAACCAGAGTTATTGCATGTGTGTTCTTTTCACATACCACATATGGATCCACCAGTGTCATTGCGTGTGTGTTCTTTTCACAATCCACCTATGGATCCACCAGTGTCATTGCATGTGTGTTCTTTTTACTAACAACAACTGGAGTCATTTCATGACTTTTCTTTTCACATACCACATATGGATCCACCAGTGTCATTGAAATGTGTGTTCTATTTACTAACAACAACCAGAGTCATTGAAATGTGTGTTCTCTTCAGAGACCACACACGGATCCACCAGTGTCATTGCATGTGTGTTCTTGTTACGAAAAACAACCAGAGTTATTGCATATGTGTTCTTTTCACATACCACATATGGATCCACCAGTGTCATTGCATGTGTGTTCCTTTCACAATCCACCTATGGATCCACCAGTGTCATTGCATGTGTGTTCTTTTTACTAACAACAACTAGAGTCATTTCATGACTATTCTTTTCACATACCACATATGGATCCACTAGTGTCATTGAAATGTGTGTTCTCTTCAGAGACCGCACATGGATCCACCAGTGTCATTACATGTGTGTTCTTTTTACTAACAACAACTGGAGTCTTTGCAAGTGTGTTCTTTTCACATACCACATATGGATCCACCAGTGTCATTGCATGTGTGCTCTTTTCACAATCCATCTAAGGACCCACCAGTGTCATTGCATGTGTGTTGTTTTTACTAACAACAACCAGAGTCATTGCATGTGTGTTCTTTTCACATACCACATATGGATCCACCAGTGTCATTGCATGTGTGTTCTTTTCACAATCCACCTATGGATCCACCAGTGAAATTGCATGTGTGCTTTTTTACTAAGAACAACCAGAGTCATTTCATGTGTGTTCTTTTCACATACCACATATGGATCCACAAGTGTCATTGCATGTGTGTTATTTTCACAATCCACCTATGGATCCACCAGTGTCATCACATGTGTGCTTTTTTACTAACAACAGTTAGAGTCATTTCGTGTGTGTTCTTTTCACATACCACATATGGATCCACCAGTGTCATTGAAATGTCTGTTCTCTTCAGAGACCACACATGGATCCACCAGTGTTATTGCATGTGTGTTCTTGTTACTAACAACAATCAGAGTTATTGCATGTGTGTTCTTTTCACATACCACATATGGATCCACCAGTGTCATTGCGTGTGTGTTCTTTTCACAATCCACCTATGGATCCACCAGTGTCATTGCATGTGTGTTCTTTTTACTAACAACAACTGGAGTCATTTCATGACTGTTCTTTTCACAACCACATATGGATCCACCAGTGTCATTGAAATGTGTGTTCTCTTCAGACCACATATGGATCCACCAGTGTCATTACATGTGTGTTGTTTTTACTAACAACAACTGGAGTCATTGCATGTGTGTTCTTTTCACATACCACATATGGAACAACCGGAGTCATTGCATGTGTGCTCTTTTCACAATCCATCTATGGATCCACCAGTGTCATTGCATGTGTGTTCTTTTTACTAACAACAACCATAGTCATTGCATGTGTGATCTTTTCACATACCACATATGGATCCACTAGTGTCATTACATTTGTGCTCTTTTTACTAACAACAACCAGTCATTGCATGTGTGTTTTCTTAAGATACCACACATGGCTCCACCAGTGGCATTGCATGTGTGTTCTTTTTAGTAACAACAACCAGAGTCATTGAAATGTGTGTTCTCTTCAGAGACCACACATGGATCCACCAGTGCCATTGCATGTGTGTTCTTTTTACTAACAACAACCAGAGTCATTGCATGTGTGTTCTTTTCACATACCACATATGGATCCACCAGAGTCATTGCATGTGTGCTCTTTTCACAATACACCTATGGATCCACCAGTGTCATTGCATGTGTGTTCTTTTTACTAACAACAACCAGAGTCATTGAAATGTGTGTTCTTTTCACATACCACATATGGTTCCACCAGTGTCATTGCATGTGTGTTCTTTTCACAATCAACCTATGGATCCACCAGTTTCATTGCATGTGTGCTCTTTTTACTAACAACAACCAGAGTCATTGCATGTGTGTTTTCTTCAGAGACCACACATGGATCCACCAGTGTCATTGCATGTGTGTTCTTTTTACTACCAACAACTGGATTCATTGAAATGTGTGTTCTTTTCACATACCACATATGGATCCACCAGTGTCATTGCATGTGTGTTCTTTTCACAATCCACCTATGGATGCACCAGTGTCATTGCATGTCTACTCTTTTTACTAACAACAACCAGAGTCATTGCATGTGTGTTCTTTTTACTAACAACAATCAGAGTCATTGAAATGTGTGTTCTCTTCAGAGACCACACATGTCTCCACCAGTGTCATTGCATGTGTGTTCTTTTTACTAACAACAACCAGTGTCATTGCATGTGTGTTCTTTTCACAATCCACCTATGGATACACCAGTGTCATTGCGTGTGTGCTTTTTTTACTAACAACAACCAGAGTCATTTCATGTGTGTTCTTTTCACATACCACATATGGATCCACCGGTGTCATTGAAATGTGTGTCTTCTTTAGAGACCACACATGGATCCACCAGCGTTATTGCATGTGTATTCTTGTTACTAACAACAACCAGAGTCGTTGCATGTGTGTTCTTTTCACATACCACATATGGATCCACCAGTGTCATTGCGTGTGTGTTCTTTTCACAATCCACCTATGGATCCACCAGTGTCATTGCATGTGTGTTCTTTTTACTAACAACAACTGGAGTCATTTCATGACTGTTCTTTTCACATACCACATATGGATCTACCAGTGTCATTGAAATGTGTGTTCTCTTTAGAGACCGCACATGGATCCACCAGTGTCATTACATGTGTTTTCTCCTAACAACAACAACTGGAGTCATTGCATGTGTGTTCTTTTCACATACCACATATGGATCCACCAGTGTCATTGAAATGTGTGTTCTCTTACAATAACAGTTATCAATCTAGTATTGGAATGGCACCATTTGAGTTTCTCTACGGAAGGAAGTGTACCACCCCATTGCTATGGAATGGTGTGGGAGAAAGAAGTTTGTTTAGACCTGATCTTATCAAAGACGCTGAAGAGAAAGTCAAATTGGTCAAGGATAGGTTGAAGATAGCACAATCCCAACAGAAGAGCTACGCGGATTCTAAGCGTAGAGAAATCACCTACGAAGTTGGGGGTAAAGCTTACCTTAGAGTATCACCACTTCATGGGGTGAAAAGATTTGGAATCAAAGGAAAGTTGGCACCAAGATATGTTGGACCATTCAAAATTCTAAGTCGCAAGGGAGAAGTTGCATATGAAGTTGAATTACCAGGATCTCTGTCAGCTGTCCATAATGTGTTTCACGTGAGTCAGCTTAAGAAATGTCACCCAGAAATGGAAGAATCTTCTTTGAAAGATACCATACCTTTGGAAGAAGTTCAACTAGAAAGTGATCTCACCTATGAAGAAAGGCCTTTCAAGATTCTTGAGACCGCAGAAAGAGTCACAAGGACAAAAACTATCAAGTTTTGCAAAGTGTAATGGAATCATCATTCCGAAGAGGAAGCAACATGGGAAAGAGAAGATGATCTTCGGAAAGACCACCCTCACCTATTTGCTAGCCAATCCGAATCTCGAGGGCGAGATTCATCTTAAGGGGGTTAGATTTGTAACATCCCTAAATTCATAATCCAAAACTCATTCATATCATCCATGCATCCATCATCATTTAGTGTTTCAAAATCAAAACCATTTCAGAAAAACAGAAACTTGATGCTATGATTTCATGTGAGCAAATTTAATTCAAATGGCCATCACCCTTTGAAACTTGAATGTTTAGGAACTTGTTTGCTTGCTTCCATTGTTGGAAAGTTTAGGTGTAAAGGTTTGACCAAAGTTTTCAACTTGGAAATAAATTCAAAACCCTATTTTTAAACATTTGCAAACCAGAGGCAAAGTCTCTGATTGTTTTAAGTCCAAGCTTGACCAAGCCCTTGCAGGGTAACCACATGGTTAAATAACTGATTTTTGAAACCACAATACCCTGCAAAAAACCCCAGAATTGTTTGAATTCAAAAGGGATTTGAATTCATATCTAAATCATTCCTGAAAACCAAAATAGAAAAGGAAAAGGAATAAACAAAATAAAAGGTCATGGCAAAGTTTCTCGCCCAAAGATCGAATCGAGCCCAACTAGCCCACCCGGGTTTTTTCTTTCTTCTCTCCGCAAGCGCACTCCTTCACCGATCGACAGCAGACCCCACGCCTCATCTATTTCACCGACCGGCGGCCCCACCGCGTCTTCGCCGTTTTCCCGAATCCCGCGATGATCTCCGCCGCTGGCCGTTGCGATACATGAGCTTAATTAGCATTGATGCGACGAGCGTTTCCTGTCGAGCCTTTGGCTATAAGATCCCCACCTCCCCATGACCATTTCCCCCCAGTCAATTTTGCCTTCACGCCACCAGGCCGCCCACGACTCGCACGACGCCGCCGCTGTTCCGACGATCATTCCGGCGAATTCGATGAGTTCCGAGCTCTCTCGCCTCCCATTCATGCTATCATGTTCGTGAATCTCTGCGCACTCGACACACCCCATTTTCCTCCGCATGAACCGTAGCTCCGGAATGTCGACGATCGCCGCCACCGCTCGGTTTCAACTCCGACGACCTCCAGTGGTAAGTCTAGACCGCCCCAAGCTTTCTCCTTCACACACACATCTCCTCCATGATCTCCTGCATCTGACCTTGCCCTTTGTTTGCCTCCTAGTGATCGACAACCTCGCCAACAACGACGACTGACCGTGCCGATGTCTGTCTCTACTCCGACGAGCAATCATCGCCGTATCTGCGCGCCCCTTGACAAACCAGAGCCACCTCGAGCTTCAGCACGCCACCGCGGTCCTGGTAAGCGCCTTCTTGCTTCCCCGGACGACCTAGAGCGCCGGCGCCACCGTAGTCAGACGCGCCGCCGCCAGTCAACGCCGCTAGCGCCGCCCGTTTCTGGTCAATAGATTGTAGCCGTCAGATCTGGATCCGATCCACGCCAGAAACAGTTCACTTAACGAAGGGGTATGGACAGATCTGAGCCGCGCAACGTTAGTTAGATCCAACGGCGCAGGAGGGTGATCCGGTGCGAACCGGTACGCACCAGTTATAACGCGACGCATGTCTAGGGTTAGATCAAAAACAGATTTCAAAAACAGATTTGAATCAAATTTTCAATTGGCTATAACTTTTGATTCCCACGTTGGAATTTTGCAAACTTTATACCGTTGGATTCAGTGAGTCAAGACATTTCTGAATATCCAATGTGTTTAACGAATAGTAACTGTTAAAAATGACTTTATATGCAGAAACATGTTTAGGTCCAATTTGAGTATAGTTTTAGTTTAGCAAATTGTTTTAGGGCTAAATGAGTTCAGTTAGCAAACTTTGTGACTTGTTATGATTATGTATCATGCACTTGCTTGGTAGAGTTTTCAAAATTCATCACTTAGTAATTCTTGCATGCATGCATTCATATTTTTGATTGTATGTAATTGTGTGTAATTGTGTGTTACAAATTTTGTGTAGATTTTGCTAGTGACTGTGATTGTGAAGAGTGCTACTCTCCCCATTACCAAGGCAAGTGATATTTCATGAATATTTCATTCCTATATTTTATACTAGCATTAGATATTTTGCTAAGACATGCATGCTACTTTTGTCAAATGATATGTTGGGAAATCCTATGTAGTTTAGAATGGTAGAATTGCTAGGGATTTTTCGCTAAGATAAGTTGCCATGCCATGCTTAGCCTAGATATTAGCAAACAAGGGTTGGTATAATCTATTCATGCTATTTTGGCTATATTTCTAAGTCATGAGACTTAAGTTTTCTTAATAAAACCACTAAGTCAATGAATCTCCTGGGTGGAATGGAAGGATTGGTTTATGTTGAGTGGTTACGCAAGGCCATGGATTTGGCTTGTGTATCTCACTTGTGGTATGCCACCCAGGCACAAAGGGATTTGGAGGCCAAGTGTTGAGAAAGCTTACAAAGGCAACCACTTGGCAATATGGGCTGCCATGATCATATAGGTTGCTAGAACTTAGTCACTTGGACAATAGGTGGTAGTGGGAATGATAGGTTGGAGCCGTCCATTTGACTAAGGAAAGGCTTCAAAGGTCCTGTCTTGGGAAACCAAGTCCTGTGGGAAAGTGCACAACCTCTGCAGATGGAAAAAACCTAAGTACTTAGCCAAGTCCATGGCAATGGACAATTTGAGCATCAAGACATGGAAGCTACAAGAATCTCATCACTCCAACTTCTAAGTAAAACTTGTGGGTGAACAAGGGTAAGGACCCCAATGTCTATTGGTGGTTTCTTGGGAAAAGTTTTGTCAAAGAAAACTTAGTGATTTCAACTAATAGGAAAAACCTATTTTGAGCAAAGCAAGCCAAGCTACACCTAGCCAAAATGCATATAGTAATATAGTTCACTTAAAATAAACAAAGGTATCACTTGCCAATACTATTCCAAAGTATTGACCCTCTGTGGCTGTAACTTGTGATGTTGCAGGTTACTCCGATGATGAGTAGGAGTCATGAGTCTACACTCAACATGCTTGCCTGTGGCACATGAAGATGAAGACTTATGTTTATTTACTTATTCCTTAAACTCTTGTATTAGGCCTATGGCCCTGAGTTGTAAAAGACTATGTTTATCTCTGGAATGAATGTAATAAACGACCTTTGTATCTGTGTACTTCATCTTAAACTGTGGATGCTAGCATTGATCCAGGGACTAGCATTGCAATCACAGGGATCCTTTTCCTTTACAAAGGAGGGGTCTAACAGATGGTATCAGAGCCAGGTTGCCTATAGGATTATGACCCTAGGATTGGAAACCACTAAGGAAAATTTTTAACTACTTCTACACTTGTCTATTCTTCTCGTAAACTTTTCTAATCTTCTCATTCTCATCTCTATTTGTAGATGGACTCCATCAACGAAGCCGTGAAGAAAGGACCACTCATGACCATGACCTTGGAGTGTGAAACTGAGTTTCCCAAAATTCTCAAGGACCTCATGGAGGCAATGGAAGCACATGGTGCAGCTGTGTACAAGGGCTTTCCAGTGATGGATGAAGGAGTGGAGTATTGGTGGGTGCAACTTCACTTGTACAAAAACAAGGAAGACAACCACAAAGAAAGAGGCTTCTGCATGTACACCAACACTATGATGCACACCACATTCTTTGAGTCAGCCAGAGATGCAGCTTGGAGGACCATCAAAGAACTAAGTGCTAGAGTCAAGTGCAGGATGCTCAACCTCCAAAAAGACTTAGAGAAAGAAAAGGAACTTACCCAAGAGTTGGAAGCCACCAACCAAGAATTAAGGGGAGATATTATAGACTTAGTGATAGAATCATGTGAACAAGATAGGTGGATTGCCTCTAGGAACATTGTGTTAGCCACCAGAACTAGTGAGATAGGATTGTGGATCCACCAGTGTCATTGAAATGTATATTCTCTTCAGAGACTACACATGGATCCACCAGTGTTATTGCATGTGTTTTGTTGTTACTAACAACAACCAGAGTTATTGCATGTGTCTTCTTTACACATACCACATATGGATCCACCAGTTTCATTGCCTGTGTGTTCTTTTCACAATCCACCTATGGATCCACCAGTGTCTTTGCATGTGTGTTCTTTTTACTAACAACAACTAGAGTTATTTCATGACTGTTCTTTTCACATACCACATATGGATCCACCAGTGTCATTGAAATGTTTGTTCTTTTCAGAGACCACACATGGATCCACCAGTGTTATTACATGTGTGCTATTTTTACTAACAACAACTGGAGTCATTGCATGTGTGTTCTTTTCACATACCACATATGGAACAACCAGAGTCATTGCATGTGTGCTCTTTTCACAATCCATCTATGGATCCACCAGTGTCATTGCATGTGTGTTCTTTTTACTAGCAACAACCAGAATCATTGTATGTGTGTTCTTTTCACATACCACATATGGATCCACCAGTGTCATTGCATGTGTGCTCTTTTTTCTAACAACAACCAGAGTCATTGCATGTGTGTTCTCTTCAGAGACCACACATGGATCCACCAGTGTCATTGCACGTGTGTTGTTTTACTAACAACAACAAGAGTCATTGAAATGTGTGTTCTCTTCAGAGACCACACATGGATCCACCAGTGTCATTGCATGTGTGTTCTTTTCACAATCCACCTATGGATCCACCAGTGTCATTGCATGTCTGCTCTTTTTACTAACAACAACCATAGTCATTTCATGTGTGTTCTTTTCACATACCACATATGGATCCACCAGTGTCATTGAAATGTGTGTTCTCTTCATAGACCACACATGGATCCACCAATGTCATTGCATGTGTGTTCTTGTTAATAACAACAACCAGAGTCGTTGCATGTGTTTTCTTTTCACATACCACATATGGATCCACTAGTGTCATTGCATGTGTGTTCTTTTTACTAACAACAACTAAAGTCATTTCATGACTGTTCTTTTCACATACCACATATGGATCCACGAGTGTCACTGAAATGTGTGTTCTCTTCAGAGAGCACACATGGATCCACCAGTGTTAGTACATGTGTGTTCTTTTTACTAACAACAATTGGAGTCATTGCATGTGTGTTCATTTCACATACCACATATGGATCCACTAGTGTCATTGCATGTGTGCTCTTTTCACAATCCACCTACGGATCCACCAGTGTCATTATATGTGTGTTCTTTTTACTAAGAACAACCAGAGTCATTGAAATGTGTGTTCTTTTCAGATACCACATATGGATCCACCAGTGTCATTGCATGTGTGTTCTTTTCATAATCCACCTATGGATCCACCAGTGTCATTGCATGTGTGCTCTTTTTACTAACAACAACCAGAGTCATTGCATGTGTGTTCTTTTCACATACCACATATGGATCCACAAGTGTCATTGAAATTTGTGTTCTCTTCAGAGACCACACATGGATCCACCAGTGTCATTGCATGTGTGTTATTGTTACTAACAACAATCAGAGTCATTGCGTGTGTGTTCTTTTCATAATCCACCTATGGATCCACCAGTGTCATTGCATGTGTGTTCTTTTTACTAACAACAATTGGAGTCATTTCATGTGTGTTGTTTTCACATACCACATATGGATCCACCAGTGTCATTGCATGTGTGTTCTTTTCACAATCCACCTATGGATCCACCAGTGTCATTGCATGTGTGCGTTTTTTACTAACAACAACCAGAGACATTTCAGGTGTGTTCTTTTCACATTCCACATATGGATCCACCAGTGTCATTGAAATGTATGTTCTCTTCAGAAACCACACATGGATCCACCGGTGTTATTGCATGTGTGTTCTTGTTACTAACAACAACAAGAGTCATTGCATGTGTGTTCTTTTCACATACCACATATGGATCCACCAGTGTCATTGCATGTGTGTTCTTTTCACAATCCACCTATGGATCCACCAGTGTCATTGCATGTGTGCTTTTTTTACTAACAACAACTAGAGTCCTTTCATGTGTGTTCTTTTCACATACCACATATGGATCCACCAGTGTCATTGAAAAGTGTGTTCTCTTCAGAGACCACACATGGATCCACCAGTGTTATTGCATGTGTGTTCCTGTTACTAACAACAACCAGAGTTATTGCATGTGTGTTCTTTTCACATACCACATATGTATCCACCAGTGTCATTACATGTGTGCTCTTTTCACAATCCACCTATGGATCCACGAGTGTCATTGCATGTGTGTTCTTTTTACTAACAACAACTAGAGTCATTTCATGACTGTTCTTTTCACATACCACATATGGATCCACCAGTGTGATTGAAATGTGTGTTCTCTTCAGAGACCACACATGGATGCACCAGTGTCATTACATGTGTGTTCTTTTTACTAACAACAACTAGAGTCATTGCATGTGTGTTCTTTTCACATACCACATATGGAACAACCAGAGTCATTGCATGTGTGCTCTTTTCACAATCCATCTATGGATCCACAAGTGTCATTGCATGTGTGTTCTTTTTACTAACAACAACTAGAGTCATTGCATGTGTGTTCTTTTCACATACCACACATGGATCCACCAGTGTCATTGAATGTGTGTTCTTTTTAATAACAACAACCAGTGTCATTGGATGTGTGTTGTTTTCACAATCCACCTATGGATCCACTAGTGTCATTGCATGTGTGCTTTTTTTACTAACAACAACCAGAGTTATTTCACGTGTGTTCTTTTCACATACCACATATGGATCCACCAGTGTCATTGAAATGTTTGTTCTCTTCAGAGACCACACATGGATCCTCCAGTGTTTTTGCATGTGTGTTCTGGTTACTAACAATAACCAGAGTCATTGCATGTGTGTTCTTTTCACATACCACATATGGATCCACCAGTGTCATTACATGTGTGTTCATTTTACTAACAACAACTAGAGTCATTTCATGACTGTTCTTTTCATATACCACACATGGATCCACCAGTGTCATTGAAATGTGTGTTCTCTTCAGAGACCACACATGGATCCACCAATGTCATTACATGTGTGTTCTTTTTACTAACAACAACTGGAGTCATTGCATGTGTGTTCTTTTCACATACCACATATGGATCCACCAGTGTCATTGCATGTGTGCTCTTTTCACAATCCACTTGTGGATCCACCAGTGTCATTGCATGTGTGTTCTTTTTACTAACAACAACCAGAGTCATTGCATGTGTATTCTTTTCACATACCACATATGGATCCACCAGTGTCATTGCATGTGTGCCCTTATTACTAACAACAACTAGAGTCATTGCATGTGTGTTCTCTTCAGAGACCACACATGGATCCACCAATGTCATTGCATGTGTGTTGTTTTTACTAACAACAACTAGAGTCATTGAAATGTGTGTTCTCTTTAGAGACCACACATGGATCCACCAGTGTCATTGCATGTATGTTCTTTTTAATAACAACAACCAGTGTCATTGCATGTATGTTCTTTTCACAATCCACATATGGATCCACCAGTGTTATTGCATGTGTGATTTTTTTACTAACAAGAACGAGAGTCTTTTCATGTGTGTTCTTTTCACATACCACATATGGATCCACTAGTGTCATTGAAATGTGTGTTCTCTTGAGACACCACACATAGATCCAAAAGTGTTATTGCATGTGTGTTCCTGTTACTAACAACAACTAGAGTTATTGCATTTGTGTTCTTTTCACATACCACATATGGATCCACCAGTGTCATTGCATGTGTGTTCTTTTCGCAATCCACCTATAGATCCACCAGTGTCATTGCATGTGTGTTCTTTTTACTAACAACAACTGGAGTCATTTCATGACTATTCTTTTCACATACCACATATGGATCCACCAGTGTCATTGAAATGTGTGTTCTCTTCAGAGACCACACATGGATCCACCAGTGTCATTACATGTGTGTTCTTTTTACTAACAACAACTGGAGTCATTGCATGTGTGTTCTTTTCACATACCACATATGGAACAACCAGAGTCATTGCATGCGTGCTCTTTTCACAATCCATCTATGGATCCACCAGTGTCATTGCATGTGTGTTCTTTTTAATAACAACAACTAGAGTCATTGCATGTGTGTTCTTTTCACAATCCACCTATGGATCCACCAGTGTCATTGCATGTGTGCTCTTTTTACTAACAACAAGTAGAGTCATTGCATGTGTGTTCTCTTCAGAGACCACACATGGATCCACCAGTGTCATTGCATGTGTGTTCTTTTTAATAACAACAACTAGAGCCATTAAAATGTGTGTTCTTTTCACATACCATATGTGGATCCACCAGTGTCATTGCATGTGTGCTCTTTTTACTAACAACAACCAGAGTCATTGCATGTGTGTTCTCTTCACATACCACATATGGATCCACCAGTGTCATGTAAATGTGTGTTCTCTTCAGAGACCACACATGGATCCACCAGCATTATTGCATGTATGTTCTTGTTACTAACAACAACTAGAGTCATTGCATGTGTGTTCTTTTCACATACCACATATGGATCCACCAGTGTCATTGCATTAGTGTTCTTTTCACAATCCACCAGTGTCATGGCATGTGTGATTTTTTTACTAACAACAACCAGAGTCATTTCAGGTGTGTTCTTTTCACATACCACATATGGATCCACCAGTGTCATTGCATGTGTGTTATTTTCACAATCCACCTATGGATCCACCAGTGTCATTGCATGTGTGCTTTTTTACTAAAAACAACTAGAGTCATTTCATGTGTGTTCTTTTCACATACCACATATGGATCCAGCAGTGTCATTGAAATGTGTGTTCTTGTTACTAACAACAACTAGAGTCATTGCATGTGTGTTCTTTTCACATACCACATATGGATCCACCATTGTCATTGCATGTGTGTTCTTTTTACTAAGAACAACTAGAGTCATTTCATGACTATTCTTTTCACATACCACATATGGATCCACCAGTGTCATTGAAATGTGTGTTCTCTTTAGAGACCACACATGGATCCACCAGTGTCATTACATGTGTGTTCTTTTACTAACAACAACTGGAGTCATTGCATGTGTGTTCTTTTCACATACCACATATGGATCCACCAGTGTCATTGCATGTGTGCTCTTTTCACAATCCACCTATGGATCCACCAGTGTCATTCCATGTGTGTTCTTTTTATTAACAACAACCAGATTCATTGCATGTGTGTTCTTTTCACACACCACATATGTATCCACCAGTGTCATTGCATGTGTGCTCTTTTTACTAACAACAACCATAGTCATTGCATGTGTGTTCTCTTTAGAGACCACAAATGGATCCACCAATGTCATTGCATGTGTGTTGTTTTTACTAACAACAACCAGAGTCATTGAAATGTGTGTTCTCTTCAGAGACCACACATGCATCCACCAGTGTCATTGCATGTATGTTCTTTTTAATAACAACAACCAGTGTCATTGCATAGGTGTTCTTTTCACAATCTACCTATGCATCCACCAGTGTCATTGCATATGTGATTTTTTACCTAACAACAACCAGAGTCATTTCATGTGTGTTCTTTTCACATACCACATATGGATCCATCAGCGTCATCGAAATGTGTGTTCTCTTCAGAGACCACACATCGATCCCCAGTGTTATTGCATGTGTGTTCTTGTTACTAACAACAACCAGAGTCATTGCATGTGTGTTCTTTTCACATACCAAATATGGATCCACCAGTGTCATTACATGTGTGTTCTTTTCACAATCCACCTATGGATCCACCAATGTTATTGCATGTGTGTTCTTTTTACTAACAACAACTGGAGTCATTTCATGACTTTTCTTTTCACATACCACATATGGATCCACCAGTGTCATTGAAATGTGTGTTCTCTTCAGAAACCACACATGGATCCACCAGTGTCATTACATGTGTGTTCTTTTTACTAACAACAACTGGAGTCATTGCATGTGTGTTCATTTCACATACCACATATGGATCCACTAGTGTCATTTCATGTGTGCTCTTTTCACAATCCACCTATGGATCCACCAGTATCATTGCATGTGTGTTCTTTTTACTAACAACAACCAGAGTCATTGAAATGTGTCTTCTTTCACATACCACATATGGATCCACCAGTGTCATTGCATGTGTGTTCTTTTCACAATTGACCTATGGATCCACCAGTTTCATTACATGTGTGCTCTTTTTACTAAAAACAACTAGAGTCATTGCATGTGTGTTCTCTTCAAAGACCACACATGGATCCAACAGTGTCATTGCATGTGTGTTCTTTTTACTAAAAACAACCAGAGTCGTTGCATGTGTGTTCTTTTCACATACCACATATGGATCCACCAGTGTCATTACAAGTGTGTTCTTTCCACATACCACATATGAATCCACCAGTGTCATTGCATGTGTGTTCTTTTTACTAACAACAACTGGAGTCATTTCATGAATGTTCCTTTCACATACCATATATGGATCCACTAGTGTCATTGAAATGTGTGTTCTCTTCAGAGACCACACATGAATCCACCAGTGTCATTGCATCTGTGTTCTTTTTTACTAACAACAACAGGAGTCATTGCATGTGTGTTCTTTTCACATACCACATATGGATCCACCAGTGTCATTGCATGTGTGCTCTTTTCACAATGCACCTATGGATCCACCAGTGTCATTGCATGTGTGTTCTTTTTACTAACAACAACCAGAGTCATTGAAATGTGTGTTCTTTTCACATACCACATATGGATCCACCAGTGTCATTGCATGTGTGTTCTTTTCACAATCCACCTATGGATCCACCAGTGTCATTGCATGTGTTCTCTTTTTACTAAAAAAAATCATAGTCATAGCATGTGTGTTTTCTTCTGAGACCACACATGGATCCACCGGTGTCATTGCATGTGTGTTCTTTTTACTAACAACAACCAGAGTCATTGAAATGTGTGTTCTTTTCACAATACACATATGGATCCACCAGTGTCATTGCATTTGTGTTCTTTTCACAATCCACCTATGGATCCATCAGTGTCATTGCATGTGTGCTCTTTTTACTAACAACAACCAGAGTCATTGCATCTGTGTTCTCTTCAGAGACCACACATGGATCCACCAGTGTTATTGCATGTGTGTTCTTTTTACTAACAACAACTAGAGTCATTGAAATGTGTGTTCTCTTCAGAGACCACATATGGATCCACCAGTGTCATTGCATGTGTGTTCTTTTTACTAACAACAACTAGTGTCATTGCATGTGTGTTCTTTTTACTAACAACAATTAGTGTCATTGCATGTGTGTTCTTTTCACAATCCACCTATGGATCCACTAGTGTCATTGCATGTGTGCTTTTTTTACTAACAACAACCAAAGTCATTTCATGTGTGTTCTTTTCACATACCACATATGGATCCACCAGTGTCATGTAAATGTGTGTTCTCTTCAGAGACCACACATGGATCCACCAGCATTATTGCATGTGTGTTCTTGTTACTAACAACAACTAGAGTCATTGCATGTGTGTTCTTTTCACATACCACATATAGATCCACCAGTGTCTTTTCATGTGTGTTCTTTTCACAATCCACCTATGGATCCACCAGTGTCATTGCATGTGTGTTCTTTGTACTAACAATAACTGGAGTCATTTCATGACTGTTCTTTTCACATACCACATATGGATCCACCAGTGTCATTGAAATGTGTGTTCTCTTCAGAGACCACACATGGATCCACCAGTGTCATGACATGTGTGTTGTTTTTACTAACAACAACTGGAGTCATTGCAAGTGTGTTCTTTTCACATACCACATATGGATCCACCAGTGTCATTGCATGTGTGCTCTTTTCACAATCCACCTAAGGATCCACCAGTGTCATTGCATGTGTGTTCTTTTTAATAACAACAACAAGAGTCATTGCATGTGTGTTCTTTTCACATACCACATATGGATCCACCAGTGTCATTGCATGTGTGTTATTTTCACAATACACCTATGGATCCACCAGTGTCATTGCATGTGTGCTTCTTTTACTAACAACAACCAGAGTCATTTCATGTGTGTTCTTTTCACATGCCACATATGGATCCACCAGTGTCATTGCATGTGTGTTCTTTTCACAATCCACCTATGGATCCACCAGTGTCATTGCATGTGTGTTCTTTTCACAATCCACCTATGGATCCACTAGTGTCATTGCATGTGTGCTTTTTTGACTAACAACAACTGGAGTCATTTCATGACTGTTCTTTTCACATACCACATATGGATCCACCAGTGTCATTGAAATGTGTTTTCTCTTCAGAGACCACACATGGATCCACCAGTGTGATTGCATGTGTGGTCTTTTTACTAACAACAACTGGAGTCATTGCATGTGTGTTATTTTCACATACCACATATGGATCCACCAGTGTCATTTCATGTGTGCTCTTTTCACAATCCACCTATGGATCCACCAGTGTCATTGCATGTGTGCTCTTTTTACTAATAGCAACAAGAGTCATTGCATCTGTGTTCTCTTCAGAGACCACACATTGATGCACCAGTGTCATTGCATGTGTGTTCTTTTCTAATAACCACAACTAGAGTCATTGAAATGTGTGTTCTTTTCACAATACACATATGGATCTACCAGTGTCATTGCATGTGTGTTCTTTTGACAATCCACTTATGGATCCATCAGTGTCATTGCGTGTGTGCCCTTTTTACTAACAGCAACCAGAGTCATTGCATCTGTGTTCTCTTCAGAGAACACACATGGATGCACCAGTGTCATTGCATGTGTGTTCTTTTTACTAACAACAACCAGAGTCATTGAAATGTGTGTTCTCTTCAGAGACCACACATGGATCCACTAGTGTCATTGCATGTGTGTTCTTTTTACTAACAACAACTAGTGTCATTGCATTTGTGTTCTTTTCACAATCCACCTATGGATCTACCAGTGTCGTTGCATGTGTGCTTTTTTTACTATCAACAACCAGAGTCATTTCATGTGTGTTCTTTCCACATACCACATATGGATCCACCAGTGTCATGTAAATGTGTGTTCTCTTTAGAGACCACACATGGATCCACCAGCATTATTGCATGTGTGTTCTTGTTACTAACAACAACTAGAGTCATTGCATGTGTGTTCTTTTCACATACCACATATGGATCCACCAGTGTCATTGCATGTGTGTTCTTTTCACAATCCACCTATGGATCCACCAGTGTCATTGCATGTGTGTTCTCTGTACTAACAACAACTGGAGTCATTTCATGACTGTTCTTTTCACATACCACATATGGATCCACCAGTGTCATTGAAATGTGTGTTCTCTTCAGAGACCACACATGGTCCACCAGTGTCATTACATGTGTGTTGTTTTTACTAACAACAACTGGAGTCATTGCATGTGTGTTCTTTTCACATACCACATATGGATCCACCAGTGTCATTTCATGTGAGCTCTTTTCACAATCCACCTATGGATCCACCAGTGTCATTGCATGTGTGTTCTTTTTACTAACAACAACCGGAGTCATTGAAATGTGTGTTCTTTTCACATACCACATATGGATCCACCAGTGTCATTGCATGTGTGTTCTTTTCACAATCCACCTATGGATCCACCATTGTCATTGCATATGTGCTCTTTTTACTAACAACAACTAGAGTCATTGCATGTGTGTTCTCTTCAGAGACCACACACATGGATCCACCAGTGTCATTGCATGTGTGTTCTTTTTATTAACAACAACTAGAGCCATTGAAATGTGTGTTCTTTTCACATACCATATGTGGACCCACCAGTGTCATTGCATGTGTGCTCTTTTTGCTAACAACAACCAGAGTCATTGCATGTGTGTTCTCTTCACATACCACATATGGATCCACCAGTGTCATGTAAATGTGTGTTCTCTAAAGAGACCACACATGGATCCACCAGCATTATTGCATGTGTGTTCTTGTTACTAACAACAACTAGAGTCATTGCATGTGTGTTCTTTTCACATACCACATATTGATCCACCAGTGTCATTGCATGTGTGTTCTTTTCACAATCCACCTATGGATCCACCAGTGTCATTGCATGTGTGTTATTTGTACTAACAACAACTAGAGTCATTTCATGACTGTTCTTTTCACATACCACATATGGATCCACCAGTGTCATTGAAATGTGTGTTCTCTTCCGAGACCACACATGGTCCACCAGTGTCATTACATGTGTGTTGTTTTTACTAACAACAACTAGAGTCATTGAAATGTGTGTTCTTTTCACATACCACATATGGATCCACCAGTGTCATTGCATGTGTGTTCTTTTCACAATCCACCTATGGATCCACCAGTGTCATTGCATGTGTGCTCTTTTTACTAACAACAACTAGAGTCATTGCATGTGTATTCTCTTCAGAGACCACAGATGGATCCACCAGTGTCATTGCATGTGTGTTCTTTTTACTAACAACAACTAGAGCCATTGAAATGTGTGTTCTTTTCACATACTATATGTGGATCCACCAGTGTCATTGCATGTGTGCTCTTTTTACTAACAACAACCAGAGTCATTGCATGTGTGTTCTCTTCACATACCACATATGGATCCACCAGTGTCATGTAAATGTGTGTTCTCTTCAGAGACCACACATGGATCCACCAGCATTATTGCATGTGTGTTTTTGTTACTAACGACAACTAGAGTCATTGCATGTGTGTTCTTTTCACATACCACATATGGATCCACCAGTGTCATTGCATGTGTGTTCTTTGCACAATCCACCTATGGATCCACCAGTGTCATTGCATGTGTGTTCTTTGTACTAATAACAACTGGAGTCATTTCATGACTGTTCTTTTCACATACCACATATGGATCCACCAGTGTCATTGAAATGTGTGTTCTCTTCCGAGACCACACATGGTCCACAAGTGTCATTACATGTGTGTTGTTTTTACAAACAACAACTGGAGTCATTGCATGTGTGTTCTTTTCACATACCACATATGGATCCACCAGTGTCATTTCATGTGTGCTCTTTTCACAATCCACCTATGGATCCACCAGTGTCATTGCATGTGTGTTCTTTTTACGAACAACAACCAGAGTTATTGAAATGTGTGTTCTTTTCACATACCACATATGGATCCACCAGTGTCATTGCATGTGTGTTCTTTTCACAATCCACCTATGGATCCACCAGTGTCATTGCATGTGTGCTCTTTTTACAAACAATAACTAGAGTCATTGCATGTGTGTTCTCTTCAGAGACCAAACATGGATCCACTAGTGTCATTGCATGTGTGTTCTTTTTACTCACAACAACTAGAGTCATTGAAATGTGGGTTCTTTTCACATACCACATGTGGATCCACCAGTGTCATTGCATGTGTGCTCTTTTTACTAACAATAACCAGAGTCATTGCATGTGTGTTCTCTTCAGATACCACATATGGATCCACCAGGGTCATTGCATGTGTGTTCTTTTCACAATCCACCTATGGATCCACCAGTGTCATTGCATGTGTGTTCTTTTCACTAATAACAACTGGAGTCATTTCATGTCTGTTCTTTTCACATACCATATATGGATCCACTAGTGTCATTGCATGTGTGTTCTTTTCACATACCACATATGGATCCACCAGTGTCATTGCATGTGTGCTCTTTTCACAATCCACCTATGGATCCACCAGTGTCATTGCATGTGTGTTCTTTTTACTAACAACAACCAGAGTCATTGAAATGTGTGTTCTTTTCACATACCACATATGGATCCACCAATGTCATTGCATGTGTGTTCTTTTCACAATCCACCTATGGATGCACCAGTGTCATTGCATGTGTGGTTTTTTTACTCACAACAACTAGAGTCATTTCATGTGTGTTCTTTTCACATACCACATATGGATCCACCAGTGTCATTGAAATGTGTGTTCTTTTTAGAGAACACATATGGATCCACCAGTGTTATTGCAAGTGTGTTCTTGTTACTAACAACAACCAGAGTCATTGCATGTGTGTTCTTTTCACATACCACATTTGGATCCACCAGTGTCATTGCATGTGTGTTCTTTTCACAATACACATATGGATCTACCAGTGTCATTGCATGTGTGTTCTTTTGACAATCCACTTATGGATCCATCAGTGTCATTGCGTGTGTGCCCTTTTTACTAACAGCAACCAGAGTCATTGCATCTGTGTTCTCTTCAGAGACCACACATGGATGCACCAGTGTCATTGCATGTGTGTTCTTTTTACTAACAACAACCAGAGTCATTGAAATGTGTGTTCTCTTCAGAGACCACACATGGATCCACTAGTGTCATTGCATGTGTGTTCTTTTTACTAACAACAACTAGTGTCATTGCATGTGTGTTCTTTTCACAATCCACCTATGGATCTACCAGTGTCGTTGCATGTGTGCTTTTTTTACTATCAACAACCAGAGTCATTTCATGTGTGTTCTTTCCACATACCACATATGGATCCACCAGTGTCATGTAAATGTGTGTTCTCTTTAGAGACCACACATGGATCCACCAGCATTATTGCATGTGTGTTCTTGTTACTAACAACAACTAGAGTCATTGCATGTGTGTTCTTTTCACATACCACATATGGATCCACCAGTGTCATTGCATGTGTGTTCTTTTCACAATCCACCTATGGATCCACCAGTGTCATTGCATGTGTGTTCTCTGTACTAACAACAACTGGAGTCATTTCATGACTGTTCTTTTCACATACCACATATGGATCCACCAGTGTCATTGAAATGTGTGTTCTCTTCAGAGACCACACATGGTCCACCAGTGTCATTACATGTGTGTTGTTTTTACTAACAACAACTGGAGTCATTGCATGTGTGTTCTTTTCACATACCACATATGGATCCACCAGTGTCATTTCATGTGAGCTCTTTTCACAATCCACCTATGGATCCACTAGTGTCATTGCATGTGTGTTCTTTTTACTAACAACAACCGGAGTCATTAAAATGTGTGTTCTTTTCACATACCACATATGGATCCACCAGTGTCATTGCATGTGTGTTCTTTTCACAATCCACCTATGGATCCACCATTGTCATTGCATATGTGCTCTTTTTACTAACAACAACTAGAGTCATTGCATGTGTGTTCTCTTCAGAGACCACACATGGATCCACCAGTGTCATTGCATGTGTGTTCTTTTTATTAACAACAACTAGAGCCATTGAAATGTGTGTTCTTTTCACATACCATATGTGGACCCACCAGTGTCATTGCATGTGTGCTCTTTTTGCTAACAACAACCAGAGTCATTGCATGTGTGTTCTCTTCACATACCACATATGGATCCACCAGTGTCATGTAAATGTGTGTTCTCTAAAGAGACCACACATGGATCCACCAGCATTATTGCATGTGTGTTCTTGTTACTAACAACAACTAGAGTCATTGCATGTGTGTTCTTTTCACATACCACATATTGATCCACCAGTGTCATTGCATGTGTGTTCTTTTCACAATCCACCTATGGATCCACCAGTGTCATTGCATGTGTGTTATTTGTACTAACAACAACTAGAGTCATTTCATGACTGTTCTTTTCACATACCACATATGGATCCACCAGTGTCATTGAAATGTGTGTTCTCTTCCGAGACCACACATGGTCCACCAGTGTCATTACATGTGTGTTGTTTTTACTAACAACAACTAGAGTCATTGAAATGTGTGTTCTTTTCACATACCACATATGGATCCACCAGTGTCATTGCATGTGTGTTCTTTTCACAATCCACCTATGGATCCACCAGTGTCATTGCATGTGTGCTTTTTACTAACAACAACTAGTGTCATTGCATGTGTATTCTCTTCAGAGACCACACATGGATCCACCAGTGTCATTGCATGTGTGTTCTTTTTACTAAAAACAACAAGAGCCATTGAAATGTGTGTTCTTTTCACATACTACCTATGGATCCACCAGTGTCATTGCATGTGTGTTCTTTTTAGTAACAACAACCAGTCATTTTGCATGTGTGTTCTTTTCACATACCACCTATGGATCCACCAGTGTCATGTAAATGTGTGTTCTCTTCAGAGACCACACATGGATCCACCAGCATTATTGCATGTGTGTTTTTGTTACTAACGACAACTAGAGTCATTGCATGTGTGTTCTTTTCACATACCACATATGGATCCACCAGTGTCATTGCATGTGTGTTCTTTGCATAATCCACCTATGGATCCACCAGTGTCATTGCATGTGTGTTCTTTGTACTAATAACAACTGGAGTCATTTCATGACTGTTCTTTTCACATACCACATATGGATCCACCAGTGTCATTGAAATGTGTGTTCTCTTCCGAGACCACACATGGTCCACAAGTGTCATTACATGTGTGTTGTTTTTACAAACAACAACTGGAGTCATTGCATGTGTGTTCTTTTCACATACCACATATGGATCCACCAGTGTCATTTCATGTGTGCTCTTTTCACAATCCACCTATGGATCCACCAGTGTCATTGCATGTGTGTTCTTTTTACTAACAACAACCAGAGTTATTGAAATGTGTGTTCTTTTCACATACCACATATGGATCCACCAGTGTCATTGCATGTGTGTTCTTTTCACAATCCACCTATGGATCCACCAGTGTCATTGCATGTGTGCTCTTTTTACAAACAATAACTAGAGTCATTGCATGTGTGTTCTCTTCAGAGACCAAACATGGATCCACTAGTGTCATTGCATGTGTGTTCTTTTTACTCACAACAACTAGAGTCATTGAAATGTGGGTTCTTTTCACATACCACATGTGGATCCACCAGTGTCATTGCATGTGTGCTCTTTTTACTAACAATAACCAGAGTCATTGCATGTGTGTTCTCTTCAGATACCACATATGGATCCACCAGGGTCATTGCATGTGTGTTCTTTTCACAATCCACCTATGGATCCACCAGTGTCATTGCATGTGTGTTCTTTTCACTAACATCAACTGGAGTCATTTCATGTCTGTTCTTTTCACATACCATATATGGATCCACTAGTGTCATTGCATGTGTGTTCTTTTCACATACCACATATGGATCCACCAGTGTCATTGCATGTGTGCTCTTTTCACAATCCACCTATGGATCCACCAGTGTCATTGCATGTGTGTTCTTTTTACTAACAACAACCAGAGTCATTGAAATGTGTGTTCTTTTCACATACCACATATGGATCCACCAATGTCATTGCATGTGTGTTCTTTTCACAATCCACCTATGGATGCACCAGTGTCATTGCATGTGTGGTTTTTTTACTCACAACAACTAGAGTCATTTCATGTGTGTTCTTTTCACATACCACATATGGATCCACCAGTGTCATTGAAATGTGTGTTCTTTTTAGAGAACACATATGGATCCACCAGTGTTATTGCAAGTGTGTTCTTGTTACTAACAACAACCAGAGTCATTGCATGTGTGTTCTTTTCACATACCACATTTGGATCCACCAGTGTCATTGCATGTGTGTTCTTTTCACAATCCACCTATGGATCCACCAGTGTCATTGGATGTTTGTTCTCTTCAGAGACCACACATGGATCCACCAATGTCATTGCATGTGTGTTGTTTTTACTAACAACAACTAGAGTCATTGAAATGTGTGTTCTCTTCAGAGACCACACATGGATCCACCAGTGTCATTGCATGTGTGTTCTTTTTAATAACAAGAACCAGTGTCATTGCATGTGTGTTCTTTTCACAATCCACCTATGGATCCACCAGTGTCATTGCATATGTGCCTTTTTTACTAACAACAACCAGAGTCATTTCATGTGTGTTCTTTTCACATACCACATATACATCCACCAGTGTCATTGAAATGTGTGTTCTCTTCAGAGACCACACATGGATCCCTAGTGTTATTGCATGTGTGTTCTTGTTACTAACAACAACCAGAGTCATTGCATGTGTGTTCTTTTCACATACCACATATGGATCCACCAGTGTCATTGCATGTGTGTTCTTATCAGAATCCACCTATGGATCCACCAATGTCATTGCATGTGTGTTCTTTTTACTAACAACAACTGGAGTCATTTCATGACTGTTCTTTTCACATACCACATATGGATCCACTAGTGTCATTGAAATGTGTGTTCTCTTCAGAGACCACATATGGATCCACTAGTGTCATTACATGTGTGTTCTTTTTACTAACAACAACTAGAGTCATTGCATGTGTGTTCTTTTCACATACCACATATGGATCCACCAGTGTCATTGAAATGTGTGTTCTCTTCAGAGACCACACATGGATCCCCAGTGTTATTGCATGTGTGTTCTTGTTACTAACAACAACCAGAGTCATTGCATGTGTGTTCTTTTCACAATCCAACTATGGATCCACCAGTGTCATCGCATGTGTGCTTTTTTACTAACAACAACTAGAGTCATTTTGTGTGTGTTATTTTCACATACCACATATGGATCCACCAGTGTCATTGAAATGTGTGTTCTCTTCAGAGACCATACATGGATCCACCAGTGTTATTGCATGTGTGTTCTTGTTACTAACAACAACCAGAGTTATTGCATGTGTGTTCTTTTCACATACCACATATGGATCCACCAGTGTCATTGCGTGTGTGTTCTTTTCACAATCCACCTATCGATCCACCAATGTCATTGCATGTGTGTTCTTTTTACTAACAACAACTGGAGTCATTTCATGACTTTTCTTTTCACATACCACATATCGATCCACCGGTGCCATTGAAATGTGTGTTCTCTTCAGATACCACACATGGATCCACTAGTGTCATTGCATGTGTGTTCTTTTTACTAACAACAACTAGAGTCATTGCATGTGTGTTCTCTTTAGAGACCACACATGGATCCACTAGTGTCATTGCATGTGTGTTCTTTTTACTAACAACAACCAACGTCATTGAAATGTGTGTTCTTTTCACATACCACATATGGATCCACCAGTGTCATTGCACGTGTGTTCTTTTCACAATCCACCTATGGATCCACCAATGTCATTGCATGTGTGTTGATTTTACTAACAACAACTGGAGTCATTTCATGACTGCTCTTTTCACATACCATATATGGATCCACCAGTGCCATTGAAATGTGTGTTCTCTTCAGAGACCACACATGGATCCACCAGTGTCATTACATGTGTGTTCTTTTTACTAACAACAACTGGAGTCATTGCATGTGTGTTCTTTTCACATACCACATATGGATCTACCAGTGTCATTGCATGTGTGCTCTTTTCACAATCCACCTATGGATCCACCAGTGTCATTGCATGTGTGTTCTTTTTACTAACCACAACCAGAGTCATTGAAATGTGTGTTCTTTTCACATACCACATATGGATCCACCAGTGTCATTGCATGTGTGTTCTTTTCACAATCCACCTATGGATCTACTAGTGTCATTGCATGTGTGCTCTTTTTACTAACAACAACCAGAGTCATTGCATGTGTGTTTTCTTCAGAGACCACACATGGATCCACCAGTGTCATTGCATGTGTGTTCTTTTTACTAACAACAACCAGAGTCATTGAAATTTGTGTTCTTTTCAGAATACACATATGGATCCACCAGTGGCATTGCATGTGTGTTCTTTTCACAATCCACCTATGGATCCATCAGTGTCATTGCATGTGTGCTCTTTTTACTAATAACAACCAGAGTCATTGCATGTGTGTTCTCTTCAGAGACCACACATGGATCCACCAGTGTCATTGCATGTGTGTTCTATTTACTAACAACAACCAGAGTCATTGAAATGTGTGTTCTCTTCAGAGACCACACACGGATCCACCAGTGTCATTGCATGTGTGTTCTTTTTACTAACAACAACTAGTGTCATTGCATGTGTGTTCTTTTCACAATCCACCTATGGATGCACCAGTGTCATTGCAACCAGAGTCATTTCATGTGTGTTCTTTCCACATACCACATATGGATCCACCAGTGTCATGTAAATGTGCGTTCTCTTCAGAGACCACACATGGATCCACCAGCATTATTGCATGTGTGTTCTTGTTAATAAAAACAACCATAGTTATTGCATGTGTGTTCTTTTCACATACCACATATGGATCCACCAGTGTCATTGCATGTGCGTTCTTTTCACAATCCACCTATGGATCCACCAGTGTCATTGCATGTGTGTTCTTTTTACAAACAACAACTGGAGTCATTTCATGACTGTTCTTTTCACATACCACATATGGATCCACCAGTGTCATTGAAATGTGTGTTCTCTTCAGAGACCACACATGGATCCACCAGTGTCATTACATGTGTGTTCTTTTTACTAACAACAACTGGAGTCATTGCAAGTGTGTTCTTTTCACATACCACATATGGATCCACCAGTGTCATTGCATGTGTGCTCTTTTCACAATCCACCTAAGGACCCACCAGTGTCATTGCATGTGTGTTCTTTTTACAAACAACAACTGGAGTCATTTCATGACTGTTCTTTTCACATACCACATATGGATCCACCAGTGTCATTGAAATGTGTGTTCTCTTCAGAGACCACACATGGATCCACCAAAGGTCATTACATGTGTGTTCTTTTTACTAACAACAACTGGAGTCATTGCAAGTGTGTTCTTTTCACATACCACATATGGATCCACCAGTGTCATTGCATGTGTGCTCTTTTCACAATCCACCTAAGGACCCACCAGTGTCATTGCATGTGTGTTGTTTTTACTAACAACAACTAGAGTCATTTCATGACTGCTCTTTCCACATACCATATATGGATCCACCAGTGCCATTGAAATGTGTGTTCTCTTCAGAGACCACACATGGATCCACCAGTGTCATTACATGTGTGTTCTTTTTACTAACAACAACTGGAGTCATTGCATGTGTGTTCTTTTCACATACCACATATGGATCTACTAGTGTCATTGCATGTGTGCTCTTTTCACAATCCACCAATGGATCCACCAGTGTCATTGCATGTGTGTTTTTTTTACTAACCACAACCAGAGTCATTGAAATGTGTGTTCTTTTCACATACCACATATGGATCCACCAGTGTCATTGCGTGTGTGCTCTTTTCATAATCCACCTATGGATCCACCAGTGTCATTGCATGTGTGTTCTTTTTACTAACAACAACTAGAGTCATTTCATGACTGTTCTTTTCACATACCACATATGGATCCACCAGTGTCATTGAAATGTGTGTTCTCTTCAGGGACCACACATGGATCCACCAGTGTCATTACATGTGTGTTGTTTTTACTAACAACAACTAGAGTCATTGCATGTGTGTTCTTTTCACATACCACATATGGAACAACCAGAGTCATTGCATGTGTGCTCTTTTCACAATCCATCTATGGATCCACCAGTGCCATTGCATGTGTGTTCTTTTTACTAACAACAACCATAGTCATTGCATGTGTGTTCTTTTCACATACCACATATGGATCCACTAGTGCCATTACATCTGTGCTCTTTTTACTAACAACAACCAGAGTCATTGCATGTGTGTTTTCTTAAGATACCACACATGGATCCACCAGTGGCATTGCATGTGTGTTGTTTTTACTAACAATAACCAGAGTCATTGAAATGTGTGTTCTCTTCAGAGACCACCCATGGATTCACCAGTGTCATTTCATGTGTGTTCTTTTTAATAACAACAACCAGTGTCATTGCATGTGTGCTTTTTTACTAACAACAACCAGAGTCATCTCATGTGTGTTCTTTTCACATACCACATATGGATCCACCAGTGTCATTGAAATGTGTGTTCTCTTCAGAGACCACACATGGATCCACCAATGTTATTGCATGTGTGTTCTTGTTACTAACAACAACCAGAGTCATTGCATGTGTGTTCTTTTCACATACCACATATGGATCCACCAGTGTCATTGCATTAGTGTTCTTTTCACAATCCACCTATGGATCCACCAGTGTCATGGCATGTGTGATTTTTTTACTAACAACAACCAGAGTCATTTCAGGTGTGTTCTTTTCACATACCACATATGGATCCACCAGTGTCATTGAAATGTGTGTTCTCTTCAGAGACCACACATGGATCCACCAGTGTTATTGCATGTGTGTTATTGTTACTAACAAAAACCAGACTCATTGATTGTGTTTTCTTTTCACATACAACATATGGATCCACCCGTGTCATTTCATGTGTGTTCTTTTCACAATCCACCTATGGATCCACCAAAGTGTCATTGCATGTGTGTTCTTTTACTAACAAGAACTGAGTCATTTCATGACTGCTTTTTCACATACCACATATGGATCCACTAGTGTCATTGAAACGTGTTCCTTTTCAGAGACCACACATGGATCCACCAAAGGTCATTGCATGTGTGTTCTTTTTTACTAACAACAACTGGAGTCATTGCATGTGTGTTCTTTTCACATACCACATATGGATCCACCAGAGTCATTGCATGTGTGCTCTTTTCACAATCCACCTATGGATCCACCAGTGTCATTGCATGTGTGTTCTTTTTACTAACAACAACCAGAGTCATTGAAATGTGTGTTCTTTTCACATACCACATATGGATCCACCAGTGTCATTGCATGTGCGTTCTTTTCACAATCCACCTATGGATCCACCAGTGTCATTGCATGTGTGTTCTTTTTACAAACAACAACTGGAGTCATTTCATGACTGTTCTTTTCACATACCACATATGGATCCACTAGTGTCATTGAAACGTGTGTTCCCTTCAGAGACCACACATGGATCCACCAGTGTCATTGCATGTGTGTTCTTTTTTACTAACAACAACTGGAGTCATTGCATGTGTGTTCTTTTCTCATACCACATATGGATCCACCAGAGTCATTGCATGTGTGCTCTTTTCACAATCCACCTATGGATCCACCAGTGTCATTGCATGTGTGTTCTTTTTACAAACAACAAGCAGAGTCATTGAAATGTGTGTTCTTTTCACATACCACATATGGTTCCACCAGTGTCATTGCATGTGTGTTCTTTTTACAATCCACCTATGGATCCACTAGTGTCATTGCATCTGTTCTCGTTTTACTAACAACAACCAGAGTCATTGCATGTGTGTTTTCTTCAGAGACCAAACATGGATCCACCAGTGTCATTGCATGTGTGTTCTTTTTACTACCAACAACTAGAGTCATTGAAATGTGTGTTCTTTTCACATACCACATATGGATCCACTAGTGTCATTGCATGTGTGTTCTTTTCACAATCCACCTATGGATCCACTAGTGTCATTGCATGTCTGCTCTTTTTACTAACAACAACTAGAGTCATTGCATGTGTGTTCTCTTCAGAGAACACAAATGGATCCACTAGTGTCATTGCATGTGTGTTCTTTTTACTAACAACAATCAGAGTCATTGAAATGTGTGTTCTTCAGAGCACACATGGATCCACCAGTGTCATTGCATGTGTGTTCTTTTTACTAACAACAACCAGTGTCATTGCATGTGTGTTATTTTCACAATCCACCTATGGATCCACCAGTGTCATTGCATGTGTGCTTTTTTTACTAACAACAACCAGAGTCATTTCATGTGTGTTCTTTTCACATACCACATATGGATCCACCAGTGTCATTGAAATGTGTGTTCTCTTCAGAGACCACGCATGGATCCGCCAGCGTTATTGCATGTGTGTTCTTGTTACTAACAACAACTAGAGTCATTGCATGTGTGTTCTTTTCACATACCACATATGGATCCACCAGTGTCATTGCATGTGTGTTCTTTTCACAATCCACCTATGGATCCACCAGTGTCATTGCATGTGTGTTCTTTTTACTAACAACAACTGGAGTCATTTCATGACTGTTCTTTTCACATACCGCATCTGGATCCACCAGTGTCATTGAAATGTGTGTTCTCTTCAGAGACCACACATGAATCCACCAGTGTCATTACATGTGTGTTCTTTTTACTAACAACAACTTGAGTCATTGCAAGTGTGTTATTTTCACATACCACATATGGATCCACAAGTGTTATTGCATGCGTGCTCTTTTCACAATCCACCTAAGGATCCACCAGTGTCATTGCATGTGGGTTCTTTTTACTAACAACAACTAGAGTCATCGCATGTGTGTTCTTTTCACATACCACATATGGATCCACCAATGTCATTGCATGAGTGTTCTTTTCACAATCCACCTATGGATCCACCAGTGCCATTGCATGGGTGCTTTTTTACTAACAACAACCAGAGTCATTTCATGTGTGTTCTTTTCACATACCACGTATGGATCCACCAGTGTCATTGCATGTGCGTTCCTTTCACAATCCACCTATGGATCCACAAGTGTAATTGCATGTGTGCTTTTTTTACTAACAATAACCAGATTCATTTCATGTGTGTTCTTTTCACATACCACATATGGATGCACCAGTGTCATTGCCTGTGTGTTCTTTTCACAATCCACCTATGGATCCACCAGTGTCATTGCATGTGTGTTGTTTTTACTAAGAACAATTGGAGTCATTTCATGACTGTTCTTTTCACATACCATATATGGATCCACCAGTGTCATTGAAATGTGTGTGCTCTTTAGAGACCACACATGGATCCACCAGTGTCATTGCATGTGTGTTCTTTTTACTAACAACAACTAGAGTCATTGCTTGTGTGTTCTTTTCACATACCTCATATGGATCCACCAGTGTCATTGCATGTGTGCTCTTTTCACAATGCACCTATGGATCCACCAGTGTCATTGCATGTGTGTTATTTTTACTAACAATAACCAGAGTCATTGAAATGTGTGTTCTTTTCACATACCACATATGGATCCACCAGTGTCATTGCATGTGTGTTCTTTTCACAATCCACTTATGGATCCACCAGTGTCATTGCATGTGTGCTCTTTTTACTAACAACAACCAGAGTCATTGCATGTGTGTTTTCTTGAGAGACCACACATGGATCCACCAGTGTCATTGCATGCGTGTTCTTTTTACTAACAACAACCAGGGTCATTGAAATGTGTGTTCTTTTCACAATACACATATGGATCCACCAGTGTCATTGCATTTGTGTTGTTTTCACAATCCACCTCTGGATCCATCAGTGTCATTGCATGTGTGCTCTTTTTACTAACAACAACCAGAGTCATTGCATATGTGTTCTCTTCAGAGACCACACATGGATCCACCAGTGTCATTGCATGTGTGTTCTTTTTAGTAACAACAACCAGAGTCATTGAAATGTGTGTTCTCTTCAGAGAGCACACATGGATCCACCAGTGTCATCGCATGTGTGTTCTTTTTACTAACAACAACCAGTGTCATTGCATGTGTGTTATTTTCACAATCCACCTATGGATCCACCAGTGTCATTGAAATGTGTGTTCTCTTCAGAGACCACACATGGTCCACCAGTGTCATTACATGTGTGTTGTTTTTACTAACAACAACTGGAGTCATTGCATGTGTGTTCTTTTCACATACCACATATGGATCCACCAGTGTCATTTCATGTGAGCTCTTTTCACAATCCACCTATGGATCCACCAGTGTCATTGCATGTGTGTTCTTTTTACTAACAACAACCGGAGTCATTAAAATGTGTGTTCTTTTCACATACCACATATGGATCCACCAGTGTCATTGCATGTGTGTTCTTTTCACAATCCACCTATGGATCCACCATTGTCATTGCATATGTGCTCTTTTTACTAACAACAACTAGAGTCATTGCATGTGTGTTCTCTTCAGAGACCACACATGGATCCACCAGTGTCATTGCATGTGTGTTCTTTTTATTAACAACAACTAGAGCCATTGAAATGTGTGTTCTTTTCACATACCATATGTGGACCCACCAGTGTCATTGCATGTGTGCTCTTTTTGCTAACAACAACCAGAGTCATTGCATGTGTGTTCTCTTCACATACCACATATGGATCCACCAGTGTCATGTAAATGTGTGTTCTCTAAAGAGACCACACATGGATCCACCAGCATTATTGCATGTGTGTTCTTGTTACTAACAACAACTAGAGTCATTGCATGTGTGTTCTTTTCACATACCACATATTGATCCACCAGTGTCATTGCATGTGTGTTCTTTTCACAATCCACCTATGGATCCACCAGTGTCATTGCATGTGTGTTATTTGTACTAACAACAACTAGAGTCATTTCATGACTGTTCTTTTCACATACCACATATGGATCCACCAGTGTCATTGAAATGTGTGTTCTCTTCCGAGACCACACATGGTCCACCAGTGTCATTACATGTGTGTTGTTTTTACTAACAACAACTAGAGTCATTGAAATGTGTGTTCTTTTCACATACCACATATGGATCCACCAGTGTCATTGCATGTGTGTTCTTTTCACAATCCACCTATGGATCCACCAGTGTCATTGCATGTGTGCTCTTTTTACTAACAACAACTAGAGTCATTGCATGTGTATTCTCTTCAGACCACAGATGGATCCACCAAAGTGTCATTGCATGTGTGTTCTTTTTACTAACAACAACTAGAGCCATTGAAATGTGTGTTCTTTTCACATACTATATGTGGATCCACCAGTGTCATTGCATGTGTGCTCTTTTTACTAACAACAACCAGAGTCATTGCATGTGTGTTCTCTTCACATACCACATATGGATCCACCAGTGTCATGTAAATGTGTGTTCTCTTCAGAGACCACACATGGATCCACCAGCATTATTGCATGTGTGTTTTTGTTACTAACGACAACTAGAGTCATTGCATGTGTGTTCTTTTCACATACCACATATGGATCCACCAGTGTCATTGCATGTGTGTTCTTTGCATAATCCACCTATGGATCCACCAGTGTCATTGCATGTGTGTTCTTTGTACTAATAACTGAGTCATTTCATGACTGTTTTTCACATACCACATATGGATCCACCAGTGTCATTGAAATGTGTGTTCTCTTTAGAGACCACACATGGTCCACAAGTGTCATTACATGTGTGTTGTTTTTACAAACAACAACTGGAGTCATTGCATGTGTGTTCTTTTCACATACCACATATGGATCCACCAGTGTCATTTCATGTGTGCTCTTTTCACAATCCACCTATGGATCCACCAGTGTCATTGCATGTGTGTTCTTTTTACTAACAACAACCAGAGTTATTGAAATGTGTGTTCTTTTCACATACCACATATGGATCCACCAGTGTCATTGCATGTGTGTTCTTTTCACAATCCACCTATGGATCCACCAGTGTCATTGCATGTGTGCTCTTTTTACAAACAATAACTAGAGTCATTGCATGTGTGTTCTCTTCAGAGACCAAACATGGATCCACTAGTGTCATTGCATGTGTGTTCTTTTTACTCACAACAACTAGAGTCATTGAAATGTGGGTTCTTTTCACATACCACATGGATCCACCAGTGTCATTGCATGTGTGCTCTTTTACTAACAATAACCGAGTCATTGCATGTGTGTGTTCTTTTCAGATACCACATATGGATCCAACGCAGTCATTTCATGTGTGTTCTTTTCACATTCCACCTATGGATCCACCAGTGTCATTGCATGTGTGTTCTTTTCACTAACATCAACTGGAGTCATTTCATGTCTGTTCTTTCACATACCATATATGGATCCACCAGTGTCATTGCATGTGTGTTCTTTTCACATACCACATATGGATCCACCAGTGTCATTGCATGTGTGCTCTTTTCACAATCCACCTATGGATCCACCAGTGTCATTGCATGTGTGTTCATTTAACTAACAACAACCGTAGTAATTGAAATGTGTGTTCTTCTCAAATACCAAATATTGATCCACCAATGTCATTGCATGTGTGTTCTTTTCACAATCCACCTATGGATGCACCAAGTGTCATTGCATGTGTTTTTTTACTCACAACAACTAGAGTCATTTCATGTGTGTTCTTTTCACATACCACATATGGATCCACCAAGGTCATTGAAATGTGTTCTTTTAGAGAACACATATGGATCCACCAGTTATTGCAAGTGTGTTCTTGTTACTAACAACAACGTGTGTCATTGGTTGTGTGTCTTTTCACTTACCTGAGTTGGATCCACCAGTGTCATTGCATGTGTGTTCTTTTCACAATCCACCTATGGATCCACCAGTGTCATTGGATGTTTGTTCTCTTCAGAGACCACATGGATCCACCAATGTCATTGCATGTGTGTTGTTTTTACTAACAACAACTAGAGTCATGGAAATGTGTGTTCTCTTCAGAGACCACACATGGATCCACCAGTGTCATTGCATGTGTGTTCTTTTTAATAACAAGAACCAGTGTCATTGCATGTGTGTTCTTTTCACAATCCACCAATGGATCCACCAGTGTCATTGCATTTGTGCATTTTTAACAAACAACAACAAGAGTCATTTCATGTGTGTTCTTTTCACATACCACATACATCCACCAGTGTCATTGAAATGTGTGTTCTCTTCAGACCACATGGATCCCTAGTGTTATTGCATGTGTGTTCTTTTTACTAACAACAACTGTAGTCATTGCATGTGTGTTCTTCTCACATACCACATATGGATCCACCAGTGTCATTGCATGTGTGTTCTTATCAGAATCCACCTATGGATCCACCAATGTCATTGCATGTGTGTTCTTTTTACTAACAACAACTGGAGTCATTTCATGACTGTTCTTTTCACATACCACATATGGATCCACTAGTGTCATTGAAATGTGTGTTCTCTTCAGAGACCACATATGGATCCACTAGTGTCATTACATGTGTGTTCTTTTTACTAACAACAACTAGAGTCATTGCATGTGTGTTCTTTTCACATACCACATATGGATCCACCAGTGTCATTGAAATGTGTGTTCTCTTCAGACCACATGGATCCCTAGTGTTATTGCATGTGTGTTCTTGTTACTAACAACAACCAGAGTCATTGCATGTGTGTTCTTTTCACAATCCAACTATGGATCCACCAGTGTCATCGCATGTGTGCTTTTTTACTAACAACAACTAGAGTCATTTTGTGTGTGTTATTTTCACATACCACATATGGATCCACCAGTCTCAATGACATGTGTTCTCTTCAGAGACCATACATGGATCCACCAAAGGTCATTGCATGTGTATTCTTGTTACTAACAACAACCAGAGTTATTGCATGTGTGTTCTTTTCACATACCACATATGGATCCACCAGTGTCATTGCGTGTGTGTTCTTTTCACAATCCACCTATCGATCCACCAATGTCATTGCATGTGTGTTCTTTTTACTAACAACAACTGGAGTCATTTCATGACTTTTCTTTTCACATACCACATATCGATCCACCGGTGCCATTGAAATGTGTGTTCTCTTCAGATACCACACATGGATCCACTAGTGTCATTGCATGTGTGTTCTTTTTACTAACAACAACTAGAGTCATTGCATGTGTGTTCTCTTTAGAGACCACAAATGGATCCACTAGTGTCATTGCATGTGTGTTCTTTTTACTAACAACAACCAACGTCATTGAAATGTGTGTTCTTTTCACATACCACATATGGATCCACCAGTGTCATTGCACGTGTGTTCTTTTCACAATCCACCTATGGATCCACCAATGTCATTGCATGTGTGTTGATTTTACTAACAACAACTGGAGTCATTTCATGACTGCTCTTTTCACATACCATATATGGATCCACCAGTGCCATTGAAATGTGTGTTCTCTTCAGAGACCACACATGGATCCACCAGTGTCATTACATGTGTGTTCTTTTTACTAACAACAACTGGAGTCATTGCATGTGTGTTCTTTTCACATACCACATATGGATCTACCAGTGTCATTGCATGTGTGCTCTTTTCACAATCCACCTATGGATCCACCAGTGTAATTGCATGTGTGTTCTTTTTACTAACAACAACTAGTGTCATTGAAATGTGTGTTCTCTTCAGATACCACACATGGATCCACCAGTGTCATTGCATGTGTGCTCTTTTCGCAATCCACCTATGGATCTACTAGTGTCATTGCATGTGTGCTCTTTTTACTAACAACAACCAGAGTCATTGCATGTGTGTTCTCTTCAGAGACCACACATGGATCCACCAGTGTCATTGCATGTGTGTTCTTTTTACTAACAACAACCAGAGTCATTGAAATTTGTGTTCTTTTCAGAATACACATATGGATCCACCAGTGGCATTGTATGTGTGTTCTTTTCACAATCCACCTATGGATCCATCAGTGTCATTGCATGTGTGCTCTTTTTACTAATAACAACCAGAGTCATTGCATGTGTGTTCTCTTCAGAGACCACACATGGATCCACCAGTGTCATTGCATGTGTGTTCTATTTACTAACAACAACCAGAGTCATTGAAATGTGTGTTCTTCTTCAGACCACACACGGATCCACCAATGTCATTGCATGTGTGTTCTTTTTACTAACAACAACTAGTGTCATTGCATGTGTGTTCTTTTCACAATCCACCTATGGATGCACCAAAGGTCATTGCAACCAGAGTCATTGCATGTGTGTTCTTTTCACAATCCACCTATGGATGCACCAGTGTCATGTAAATGTGCGTTCTCTTCAGAGACCACACATGGATCCACCCGCATTATTGCATGTGTGTTCTTGTTAATAAAAACAACCATATTTATTGCATGTGTGTTCTTTTCACATACCACATATGGATCCACCAGTGTCATTGCATGTGCGTTCTTTTCACAATCCACCTAAGGAACCACCAAAGGTCATTGCATGTGTGTTCTTTTACAAACAACAACTGAGTCATTTCATGACTGTTCTTTTCACATACCACATATGGATCCACCAGTGTCATTGAAATGTGTGTTCTTTCAGAGACCACACATGGATCCACCAAAGGTCATTACATGTGTGTTCTTTTACTAACAACAACTGAGTCATTGCAAGTGTGTTCTTTTCACATACCACATATGGATCCACCAGTGTCATTGCATGTGTGCTCTTTTCACAATCCACCTATGGACCCACCATGTCATTGCATGTGTGTTCTTTTACAAACAACAACCGGAGTCATTTCATGTGTTCTTTCACATTCCACATATGGATCCACCAGGTCATTGAAATGTGTGTTCTTCTTTCAGAGACCACATGGATCCACCAAAGGTCATTACATGTGTGTTCTTTTACTAACAACCTGAGTCATTGCAAGTGTGTTATTTTCACATACCACATATGGATCCACCAGTGTCATTGCATGTGTGCTCTTTTCACAATCCACCTAAGGACCCACCAGTGTCATTGCATGTGTGTTGTTTTTACTAACAACAACTAGAGTCATTTCATGACTGCTCTTTCCACATACCATATATGGATCCACCAAGGCCATTGAAATGTGTGTTCTTCTTCAGAGACCACACATGGATCCACCAAAGTCATTACATGTGTGTTCTTTTACTAACAACAACCGGAGTCATTGCATGTGTATACTTTTCACATACCACATATGGATCCACTAGTGTCATTGCATGTGTGCTCTTTTCACAATCCACCACTGGATCCACACAGGTCATTGCATGTGTGTTTTTTACTAACCACAACTGTAGTCATTGAAATGTGTGTTCTTTTCACATACCACATATGGATCCACCAGTGTCATTGCAGTGTGCTCTTTCATAATCCACCTATGGATCCACCAAAGGTCATTGCATGTGTGTTCTTTTACTAACAACAACTAGAGTCATTTCATGACTGTTCTTTCACATACCACATATGGATCCACCAGTGTCATTGAAATGTGTGTTCTCTTCAGACCACACATGGATCCACCAGTTGTCATTACATGTGTGTTCTTTTACTAACAACAACTAGAGTCATTGCATATGTGTTCTTTTCACATACCACATATGGATCCACCAAAGTGTCATTGAAATGTGTGTTCTTCAGAGAACACACATGGATCCACCAATGTTATTGCATGTGTGTTCTTTTTACTAACAACAACCAGAGTCATTGCATGTGTTCTTTTCACATACCACATATGGATCCACCAGTGTCATTGCATGTGTTCTTTTCACAATCCACCTATGGATCCACCAGTGTCATGGCATGTGTGATTTTTTACTAACAACAACCGAGTCATTTCATGTGTGTTCTTTTCACATACCACATATGGATCCACCAAAGGTCATTGAAATGTGTGTTCTCTTCAGAGACCACATGGATCCACCAGTGTTATTGCATGTGTGTTCTTGTTACTAACAACAACCGCAGTCATTGCTTGTGTGTTCTTTCACATACCACATATGGATCCACCAGTGTCATTGCATGTGTGTTCTTTTCACAATCCACCTATGGATCCACCAAAGTGTCATTGCATGTGTGTTCTTTTTACTAACAAGAACTGAGTCATTTCATGTGTTCTTTTCACATACCACATATGGATCCACTAGTGTCATTGAAACGTGTGTTCTTCTTCAGAGACCACATGGATCCACCAGTGTCATTGCATGTGTGTTCTTTTTTACAAACAACAACTCGAGTCATTGCATGTGTGTTCTTTTCACATACCACATATGGATCCACCAGTGTCATTGCATGTGTGCTCTTTCACAATCCACCTATGGATCCACCAGTGTCATTGCATGTGTGTTCTTTTTACTAACAACCAACCAGAGTCATTGAAATGTGTGTTATTTCACATACCACATATGGATCCACCAAGGTCATTGCATGTGTTCTTTTCACACTCCACCCATGGATCCACCAGTGTCATTGCATGTGTGTTCTTTTTACTAACAACAACCAGAGTCATTTCATGACTGTTCTTTTCACATACCACATATGGATCCACTAGTGTCATTGAAACGTGTTCTTTTCAGGGACCACACATGGATCCACCAGTGTCATTGCATGTGTGTTCTTTTTACTAACAACAACTGGAGTCATTGCATGTGTGTTTTTTCTCATACCACATATGGATCCACCAGTGTCATTGCATGTGTGCTCTTTTCACAATCCACCTATGGATCCACCAGTGTCATTGCATGTGTGTTCTTTTTACAAACAACAACCAGAGTCATTGAAATGTGTGTTCTTTTCACATACCACATATGGATCCACCAGTGTCATTGCATGTGTGTTCTTTTAACAATCCACCTATGGATCCACTAGTGTCATTGCATGTGTGCTCTTTTTACTAACAACAACCAGAGTCATTGCATGTGTGTTCTATTAAGAGACCAAACATGGATCCACCAGTGTCATTGCATGTGTGTTCTTTTTACTAACAACAACTAGAGTCAAAGAATTGTGTGTTCTTTTCACATCCACATATAGATCCACTAGTGTCATTGCATGTGTGTTCTTTTCACAATCCACCTATGGATCCACTAGTGTCATTGCATGTGTGCTTTTTACTAACAAGAACTAGAGTCATTGCATGTGTGTTCTCTTCAGAGACCACACATGGATCCACAAGTGTCATTGCATGTGTGTTCTTTACTAACAACAATCGAGTCATTGAAATGTGTGTTCTTTTCAGACCACACATGGATCCACCAAAGGTCATTGCATGTGTGTTCTTTTTACTAACAACAACCAGGGTCATTGCATGTGTGTTATTTTCACAATCCACCTATGGATCCACCAGTGTCATTGCATGTGTGTTCTTTTTACTAACAACAACCAGAGTCATTTCATGTGTGTTCTTTTCACATACCACATATGGATCCACCGGTGTCATTGAAATGTGTGTTGTCTTCAGAGACCACAAATGGAACCACCAGTGTCATTGCATGTGTGCTTTTTTACTAACAACAACCAGAGTCATTGCATGTGTGTTCTTTTCACATACCACATATGGATCCACCAGTGTCATTGCATGTGTGTTCTTTTCACAATCCACCTATGGATCCACCAGTGTCATTGCATGTGTGTTCTTTTTACTAACAACAACCAGAGTCATTTCATGACTGTTCTTTTCACATACCACATATGGATCCACCAGTGTCATTGACATGTCTGTTCTCTTCAGAGACCACATATGGATCCACCAGTGTCATTGCATGTGTGTTCTTTTTACTAACAACAACTGGAGTCATTGCATGTGTGTTCTTTTCACATACCACATATGGATCCACCAGTGTCATTGCATGTTGGTTCTTTTCACAATCCACCTAAGGATCCACCAGTGTCATTGCATGTGTGTTCTTTTTACTAACAACAACTGGAGTCATTTCATGACTGTTCTTTTCACATACCACATATGGATCCACCAATGTCATTGCATGTGTGTTCTTTTCACAATCCACCTATGGATCCACCAATGTCATTGCGTGTGTGTTCTTTTACTAACAACAACCGTAGTCATTGCATGTGTGTTCTTTTCACATACCACATATGGATCCACCAGTGTCATTGCATGTGTGTTCTTTTCACAATCCACCTATGGATCCACAAGTGTAATTGCATGTGTTGTATTTTTACTAACAACAACCAGAGTCATTGCATGTGTGTTATTTTCACATACCACATATGGATCCACCAAAGTGTCATTGCATGTGTGTTCTTTTCACAATCCACCATGGATCCACCAGTGTCATTGCATGTGTGTTGTTTTTACTAACAACAATTGAGTCATTTCATGTGTGTTCTTTTCACATACCACATATGGATCCACCAGTGTCATTGAAATGTGTGTTCTTTTAGAGACCACACATGGATCCACCGTTGTCATTGCATGTGTGTTCTTTTACTAACAACAACTAGAGTCATTGCATGTGTGTTCTTTTCACATACCACATATGGATCCACCAGTGTCATTGCATGTGTGCTCTTTTCACAATGCACCTATAGATCCACCAAAGGTCATTGCATGTCTATTATTTTTACTAACAACCAGAGTCATTGAAATGTGTGTTCTTTTCACATACCACATATGGATCCACCAGTGTCATTGCATGTGTGTTCTTTTCACAATCCACCTATGGATCCACCAGTGTCATTGCCTGTGTGCTCTTTTTACTAACAACAACCAGAGTCATTGCATGTGTGTTTTCTTGAGAGACCACAAATGGATCCACCAAAGGTCATTGCATGTGTGTTCTTTTACTAACAACAACTGAGTCATTGAATGTGTGTTCTTTTCACATACCACATATGGATCCACCAAGGTCATTGCATGTGTGTTCTTTTCACAATCCACCATGGATCCACCAGTGTCATTGCATGTGTGTTCTTTTACTAACAACAACCAGTAGTCATTGCATATGTGTTCTCTTCAGAGACCACACATGGATCCACCAAAGTGTCATTGCATGTGTGTTCTTTTAGTAACAACAACTAGAGTCATTGAAATGTGTGTTCTTCTTCAGAGACCACATGGATCCACCAAAGGTCATTGCATGTGTGTTCTTTTTACTAACAACAACCAGTGTCATTGCATGTGTGTTCTTTTCACAATCCACCTATGGATCCACCAAAGGTCATTGCATGTGTGCTTTTTTACTAACAACAACTCGAGTCATTTCATGTGTGTTCTTTTCACATACCACATATGGATCCACAGTGTCATTGAAATGTGTGTTCTCTTCAGAGACCACTATGGATCCACCAGTGTCATTGCATGTGTGTTCTTTTTACTAACAACAACTGTAGTCATTGCATGTGTTCTTTTCACATACCACATATGGATCCACCAGTGTCATTTCATGTGTGTTCTTTTAATAACAACAACCAGGTCATTGCATGTGTGCTTTTTACTAACAACAACCAGAGTCATTTCATGTGTGTTCTTTTTACATACCACATATGGATCCACCAGTGTCATTGAAATGTGTGTTATTTTCAGAGACCACACATGGATCCACCAATGTTATTGCATGTGTGTTCTTTTTACTAACAACAACCAGAGTCATTGCATGTGTGTTCTTTTCACATACCACATATGGTTCCACCAGGTCATTGCATGAGTGTTCTTTTGACAATCGAACTTTGGATCCACCTGTGTCATTGCATGTGTGTTTTTTTACTAACAACAACCAGAGTCATTTCATGTGTGTTCTTTTCACATACCACATATGGATCCACCAAAGGTCATTGCATGTGTGTTCTTTTTACTAACAACAACTTGAGTCATTGAAATGTGTGTTCTTTCACAATCCACCTATGGATCCACCAAAGTGTCATTGCATGTGTTCTTTTTACTAACAACAACTAGAGTCATTGCATGTGTTCTTTTCACATACCACATATGGATCCACCAATGTCATTGCATGTGTTCTTTTCACAATCCACCTATGGATCCACCAGTGTCATTGCATGTGTGCTTTTTTACTAACAACAACTAGAGTCATTGCATGTGTGTTCTTTTCACATACCACATATGGATCCACCAGTGTCATTGCATGTGTGTTCTTTTCACAATCCACCTATGGATCCACCAGTGTCACTGCATGGCTGCTTTTTTACTAGAAACAACCAGATTCATTTCATGTGTGTTCTTTTCACATACCACATATGGATCCACTAGTATCATTGAAATGTGTGTTCTCTTCACAATCCACCTATGGATCCACCAAAGGTCATTGCATGTGTGTTTTTACTAACAACAATTGGAGTCATTTCATGTGTTCTTTTCACATACCACATATGGATCCACCAGTGTCATTGAAATCTGTGTTCTTTTAGAGACCACACATGGATCCACCAGTGTCATTGCATGTGTGTTCTTTTTACTAACAACAAGTAGAGTCATTGCATGTGTGTTCTTTACACATACCATATGGATCCACCAGTGTCATTGCATGTGTGCTCTTTTCACAATCCACCTATGGATCCACCAAAGGTCATTGCATGTGTGTTCTTTTACTAACAATAACTGAGTCATTGAAATGTGTGTTCTTTTCACATACCACATATGGATCCACCAGGTCATTGCATGTGTGTTCTTTCACAATCCACCTATGGATCCACTAGTGTCATTGCATGTGTGTTCTTTTTACTAACAACAACCGTAGTCATTGCATGTGTGTTTTCTTCACAGACCACACATGGATCCACCAAAGTCATGTCATTGTGTGTTCTTTTACTAACAACAACCAGGTCATTGAAATGTGTGTTCTTTTCACATACACATATGGATCCACCAAAGGTCATTGCATGTGTGTTCTTTCACAATCCACCTATGGATCCACCAGGTCATTGCATGTGTGTTCTTTTACTAACAACAACCAGAGTCATTGCATGTGTGTTCTCTTCAGAGACCACACATGGATCCACCAAAGGTCATTGCATGTGTGTTCTTTTACTAACAACAACCGTGAGTCATTGAAATGTGTGTTCTTTCACAGACCACACATGGATCCACCAGTGTCATTGCATGTGTGTTCTTTTTAACACAACAACCGTCATTGCAATGTGTGTTCTTTTCACAATCCACCTATGGATCGACTAGTGTCATTGCATGTGTGCTTTTTTACTAACAACAACCAGAGTCATTTCATGTGTGTTCTTTTCACATACCACATATGGATCCACCAAGTCATTGAAATGTGTGTTCTTTCACAGACCACATGGATCCACCAAGGTCATTGCATGTGTGTTCTTTTTACTAACAACAACCAGAGTCATTGCATGTGTGTTCTTTTCACATACCACATATGGATCCACCATTGTCATTGCATGTGTGTTCTTTTTAATCCAACAACAACCAGTGTCATTGCATGTGTGCTTTTTACTAACAACAAGAGTCATCTCATGTGTGTTCTTTTCACATACCACATATGGATCCACCAGAGTCATTGAAATGTGTGTTCTCATCAGAGACCAGACATGGATCCACCAGTGTCATTACATGTGTGTTCTTTTTTTGAACAACAACTGTAGTCATTGCATGTGTGTTCTTTTCACATACCACATATGGATCCACCAGTTTCATTGCATGTGTGTTCTCTTCACAATCCACCTATGGATCCACCAGTGTCATTGCATGTGTGCTCTTTTTACTAACAATAACCAGAGTCATTACATGTCTGTTCTTTTCACATACCACATATGGATCCACCAGTGTCACTGAAATGTGTGTTCTCTTCAGAGACCACATATGGATCCACCAGTGTCATTGCATGTGTGTTCTTTTTACTAACAACAACCAGAGATATTGCACGTGTGTTCTTTCACATACCACATATGGATCCACCAATGTCATTGCATGTGTGTTCTTTTCACAATCCACCTATAGATCCACCAGTGTCATTGCATGTGTGCTCTTTTTACTAACAACAACTTGAGTCGTTTCATGACTATTCTTTTCACATACCACATATGGATCCACTAGTGTCATTGAAATGTGTGTTCTTTTCAGAGACCACACATGGATCCACCAGTGTCATTGTATGTGTGTTCTTTTTTACTAACAACAACCAGGGTCATTGCATGTGTGTTCTTTTCACAATCCACCTATGGATCCACCAGTGTCATTGCATGTGCTCTTTTCACAATCCACCTATGGATCCACCAGAGTCATTGCATGTGTGTACTTTTTACTAACAACAACCGAGTCATTGAAATGTGTGTTTTTCACATACCACATATGGATCCACCAGTGTCATTGCATGTGTGTTCTTTTCACAATCCACCTATGGATCCACCAGTGTCATTGCATGTGTGTTCTTTTACTAACAACAACCGAGTCATTTCATGTGTGTTCTTTTCACATACCACATATGGATCCACTAGTGTCATTGAAATGTGTGTTCTTTCAGAGACCACACATGGATCCACCAAAGGTCATTGCATGTGTGTTCTTTTTTACTAACAACAACCTGAGTCATTGCATGTGTGTTTTTCACATACCACATATGGATCAACCAGGGTCATTGCATGTGTGTTCTATTCACAGACCACACATGGATCCACCAGTGTCATTGCATGTGAGTTCTTTTACTAACAACAACTGAGTCATTGAAATGTGTGTTCTTTTCACATACCACATATGGTTCCACCAGAGTCATTGCATGTGTGTCCTCTTTACAATCCACCTATGGATCCACCAGTGTCATTGCATGTGTGCTCTTTTTACTAACAACAACCAGAGTAATTGCATGTGTGTTCTCTTCAGAGACCACACATGGATCCACCAGTGTCATTGCATGTGTGTTCTTTTTACTAACAACAACTAGAGTCATTGAAATGTGTGTTCTTTTCACATACCACATATGGATCCACTAGTGTCATTGCATGTGTGTTCTTTTCACAATCCACATATGTATCCACTAATGTCATTGCATGTGTGTTCTTTTTACTAACAACAACTAGAGTCATTGAAATGTGTGTTCTCTTCAGAGACCACACATGGTTCCACTTGTGTCATTGCATGTGTTTTCTTTTTATTTACAAGAATCTGAGTCATTGAAATGTGTGTTCTCTTCAGTGAGCACAGATGGATCCACCAGTGTCATTGCATGTGTGTTCTTTTTACTAACAACAACCAGTGTCATTGCATGTGTGTTATTTTCACAATCCACCTATGGATCCACCAGTGTCATTGCATGTGTGTTTTTTTACTAACAACAACCAGAGTCATGTGTGTTCTTTTCACATACCACATATGGATCCAATTGTCATTGAAATGTGTGTTCTTCAGAGACCACACATGGATCCACCAAATACATTGCATGTGTGTTCTTTTACTAACAACAACCAGAGTCATTGCATGTGTGTTCTTTCCACATACCACATATGGATCCACCAAAGTCATTGCATGTGTGTTCTTTTCACAATCCACCTATGGATCCACCAAAGGTCATTGCATGTGTGTTCTTTTACTAACAACAACCGGAGTCATTTCATGTGTGTTTTTTCACATACCACATATGGATCCACCGTTGTCATTGAAATGTGTGTTCTTTCAGACCACATATGGATCCACCAGTGTCATTGCATGTGTGTTCTTTTACTAACAACAACTTGAGTCATTGCATGTGTGTTATTTTCACATACCACATATGGATCCACCAGTGTCATTGCATGTGTGTTCTTTTCACAATCCACCTATGGATCCACCAGTGTCATTGCATGTGTGTTCTTTTTACTAACAACAACTAGAGTCATTGCATGTGTTTTCTTTTCACATACCACATATGGATCCACCAAATGTCATTGCATGTGTTCTATTCACAATCCACCTATGGATCCACCAGTGTCATTGCATGTGTGTTTTTTTACTAACAATAACCAGAGTCATTTCATGTGTGTTCTTTTCACATACCACATATGGATCCACCAGTGTCATTGCATGTGTGTTCTTTCACAATCCACCTATGGATCCACCAGTGTCATTGCATGTGTGTTGTTTTTACTAACAACAACTGAGTCATTTCATGTGTGTTCTTTTCACATACCATATATGGATCCACTGTTGTCATTGAAATGTGTGTTCTTTAGAGACCACACATGGATCCACCAGTGTCATTGCATGTGTGTTCTTTTTACTAACAACAACTAGAGTCATTGCATGTGTGTTCTTTTCCCATACCACATATGGATCCACCAGTTTCATTGCATGTGCTCTTTCACAATCCACCTATGGATCCACCAGTGTCATTGAATGTGTGTTTTTTACTAACAACAACCAGAGTCATTGAAATGCGTGTTCTTTTCACATACCACATATGGACCCACCAGTGTCATTGCATGTGTGTTCTTTTCACAATCCACTTATGGATCCACAAGTGTTATTGCATGTGTGTTCTTTTTACTAACAACAACTATTGTCATTGCATGTGTGTTTTCTTCAGAGACCACACATGGATCCACCAAAGGTCATTGCATGTGTTCTTTTACTAACAACAACCAGTGTCATTGAAATGTGTGTTCTCTTCAGAGACCACACATGGATCCACCCGTGTCATTGAATGTGTGTTCTTTTCACAATCCACCTATGGATCCACCCGTGTCATTGCATGTGTGTTCTTTTTACTAACAACAACCAGAGTCATTGCATGTGTGTTCTCCTTAGAGACCGCACATGGATCCACCAGTGTCATTGCATGTGTGTTCTTTTTACTAACAACAACCAGAGTCATTGAAATGTGTGTTCTCTTGACATACCACATATGGATCCACCAGTGTAATTGCATGTGTGTTCTTTTTACTAACAACAACCAGTGTCATTGCATGTGTGTTATTTTCACAATCCACCAATGGATCCACCAGTGTCATTGCATGTGTGTTCTCTTTACTAACAATAACCAGAGTCATTGCATGTGTGTTCTTTTCACATACCACATATGGATCCACCGGTGTCATTGAAATGTGTGTTCTCTTCAGAGACCACACATGGATCCACTAGTGTTTTGCATGTGTGTTCTTGTTACTAACAACAACCAGAGTCATTGCATGTGTGTTCTTTTCACATGCCACATCTGGATCCACCAGTGTCATTGCATGTGTGTTTCTTTAATAACAACAACTGTGTCATTGCATGTGTGCTTTTTACTAACAACAACCCATGTGTGTTCATTTCACATACCACATATGGATCCACCAGTGTCATTGAAATGTGTGTTCTCTTCAGAGACCACACATGGATCCACCAGTGTCAATGTTCTTTTTACTAACAACAACCAGAGTCATTGCATGTGTGTTCTTTTCGCATACCACATATGGATCCACCAGTGTCATTGCATTAGTGTTCTTCTCACAATCCACCTATGGATCCACCAGTGTCATTGCATGTGTGTTCTTTTTACTAACAACAACAGGAGGCATTTCAGGTGTGTTCTTTTCACATACCACATATGGATCCACCAGTGTCATTGAAATGTGTGTTCTCTTTCAGACCACACATGGATCCACCAGTCATTGCATGTGTGTTCTTTTTTACTAACAACAACTTGAGTCATTGCAAGTGTGTTCTTTCACATACCACATATGGATCCACAAGTGTCATTGCATGTGCTCTTTTCACAATCCACCTATGGATCCACGAGTGTCATTGCATGTGCGTTCTTTTTACTAACAACAACTGGAGTCATTGCATGTGTGTTCTTTTCACATACCACATATGGATCCACCAATGTCATCGCGTGTCTGTTCTTTTCACAATCCACCTATGGATCCACCAGTGTCATTACATGTGTGCTCTTTTTACTAACAACAACCAGAGTCATTCCATGTGTGTTCTTTCACATACCACATATGGATCAACCAGTGTCATTGCATGTGTGCTCTTTTCACAATCCACCTATGGATCAACAAGTGTCATTGCATGTGTGCTTTTTTAGTAACAACAACCAGAGTCATTTCATGTGTGTTCTTTCACATACCACATATGGATCCACCAAAGTTGTCATTGCATGTGTGTTCTTTTCACAATCCACCTATGGATCCACCAAAGTGTCATTGCATGTGTGTTCTTTTACTAACAACAACTGAGTCATTTCATGATGTTCTTTTCACATACCACATATGGATCCACCTGTGTCATTGAAATGTGTGTTTTAGAGACCACACATGGATCCACCAAGTCATTGCATGTGTGTTCTTTTTACTAACAACAACCAGAGTCATTGCTTGTGTGTTCTTTTCACATACCACATATGGATCCACCAGGTCATTGCATGTGTGCTCTTTTCACAATCCACCTATGGATCCACCAGTGTCATATGTGTGTTCTTTTACTAACAACAACTGAGTCATTGAAATGTGTGTTCTTGTCACATACCACATATGGCTCCACCAGTATCATTGCATGTGTGTGCTTATCACCAGCCACCAGTGTCATTACATGTGTGCTCTTTTTACTACAAACAACCAGAGTCAGTGCATGTGTGTTTTCTTGAGAGACCACATGGATCCACCAAAGGTCATTGCATGTGTGTTCTTTTTACTAACAACAACCAGAGTCATTGAAATGTGTGTTCTTTTCACATACCACATATGGATCCACCAAGTCATTGCATGTGTGTTGTTTTCACAATCCACCTATGGATCCACCAAAGGTCATTGCATGTGGGCTCTTCTTACTACCAACAACCCGAGTCATTGCATGTGTGTTCTCTTCACAGACCACACATGGATCCACCAGTGTCATTGCATGTGTGTTCGTTTTAATAACAGCAACTAGAGTCATTGAAATGTGTGTTCTTCAGAGACCACACATGGATCCACCAAGGTCATTGCATGTGTGTTCTTTTACTAACAACAACCAAAGTCATTGCATGTGTGTTTTTCACAATCCACATATGGATCCACCTGTGTTCTATCCACCAGTGTCATTGCATGTGTGCTTTTTACTAACAACAATCGTGAGTCATTTCATGTGTGTTCTTTCACATACCACATATGGATCCACCGTGTCATTGAAATGTGTTCTCTTCAGAGACCACATGGATCCACCAAAGTCATTGCATGTGTGTTCTTTTTACTAACAACAACTGAGTCATTGCATGTGTGTTCTTTCACATACCACATATGGATCCACCAGTGTTTTTTAAGTCATTGCATGTGTGTTTTTTTACTAACAACAACCAGTCATCTCATGTGTGTTCTTTTCACATACCACATATGGATCCACCAAAGGTCATTGAAATGTGTGTTCTCTTCGAGACCACACATGGATCCACCAATGTCATTGCATGTGTGTTCTTGTTACTAACAACAACTAGAGTCATTGCATGTGTCTTCTTTTCCCATACCACATATGGATCCACCCAGGTCATTGCATTAGTGTTCTTTTCACAATCCACCTATGGATCCACCAGTGTCATTGCATGTGTGTTCTTTTACTAACAACAACCAGAGTCATTTCATGTGTGTTCTTTTCACATACCACATATGGATCCACAGTGTCATTGAAATGTGTGTTCTTCACAGACCACATATGGATCCACCAGTTTCATTGCATGTGTGTTCTTTTTACTAACAACAACTAGAGTCATTGCATGTGTGTTCTTTTCACATACCACATATGGATCCACCAGTGTCATTGCATGTGTGTTCTTTTCACAATCCACCTATCGATCCACCAGTGCCATTGAATGTGTGTTCTTTTTACTAACAACAACTGGAGTCATTTCATGACTGTTCTTTTCACATACCACATATGGATTCACCGGTGTCATTGAAATGTGTGTTCTTTCAGAGTCACACATGGATCCACCAGTGCATGTGTGTTCTTTTTACTAAAAACAACTGGAGTCATTGCATGTGTGTTCTTTTCACATACCACATATGGATCCACCAGAGTCATTGCATGTGTGCTCTTTTAACAATCCACCTATGGATCCACCAAAGGTCATTGCATGTGTGTTCTTTTACTAACAACAACCGTAGTCATTGAAATGTGTGTTCTTTTCACATACCACATATGGATCCATAACAACAACCAGTGTCATTGCATGTGTGTTCTTTTCAATCCACCTATGGATCCACCAGTTGTCATTGCATGTGTGTTCTTTTTACAACAACAACTGGAGTCATTTCATGTGTGTTCTTTCTATGGATCCACCAACACATGTGTGTTCTTTTCACATACCACATATGGATCCACTAGTGTCATTGAAATGTGTGTTCTGCTCACATACCACATGGATCCACCAGTGTCATTGCATGTGTGTTCTTTTTACGAACAACAACTGGAGTCATTGCATGTGTGTTCTTTTCACATACCACATTTGGATCCACCCGTGTCATTGCATGTGTGCTCTTTTCACAATCCACCTATCGATCCACCAGTGTAATTGCATGTGTGTTCTTTTTTACTAACAACAACCAGAGTCATTGAAATGTGTGGTCTTTTCACATACCACATATGGATCCACCAGAGTCATTGAAATGTGTGTTCTTTTCACAATCCCCCTATGGATCCACCAGTGTCATTGCATGTGTTCTCGCTTTTACTAACAACAACCGTAGTCATTGCATGTGTTTTTCACAGACCACATGGATCCACCAAAGTCATTGCATGTGTGTTCTTTTTACTACCAACAACTAGAGTCATTGAAATGTGTGTTCTTTCACATACCACATATGATCCACTAGTGTCATTGCATGTGTGTTCTTTTCACAATCCACCTATGGATCCACCGTGTCATTGCATGTGTTCTTTTTACTAACAACAACTAGAGTCATTGCATGTGTTCTTTCACAGAACACACATGGATCCACTAGTGTCATTGCATGTGTGTTCTTTTTACTAACAACAATCGAGTCATTGAAATGTGTGTTCTCTTCAGAGACCACATATGGATCCACCATGTCATTGCATGTGTGTTCTTTTACTAACAACAACCTGTCATTGCATGTGTGTTATTTTCACAATCCACCCATGGATCCACCATGTCATTGCATGTGTGCTTTTTTACTAACAACAACAGAGTCATTTCATGTGTGTTCTTTCACATACCACATATGGATCCACCTGTCATTGAATGTGTGTTCTCTTCAGAGACCACCCATGGATCCACCAAATATTGCATGTGTGTTCTTTTTACTAACAACAACCAGAGTCATTGCATGTGTGTTCTTTTCACATACCCACATATGGATCCACCAGTCATTGCATGTGTGGTCTTTTCACAATCCACCTATGGATCCACCAAAGGTCATTGCATGTGTGTTCTTTTTACTAACAACAACCGGAGTCATTTCATCCTGTTCTTTTCACATACCACATATGGATCCACCAAAGGTCATTGAAATGTGTGTTCTCTTTCAGAGACCACACATGAATCCACCAGTGTCATTACATGTGTTCTTTTTACTAACAACAACTTGAGTCATTTAAGTGTTATTTTCACATACCACATATGGATCCACAAGTGTCATTGTATGTGTGTTCTTTTCACAATCCACCTATGGATCCACCAGTGTCATTGCAGGTGTGTTATTGTTACTAACAACAACCAGAGTCATTGCATGTGTGTTCTTTTCACATACCACATATGGATCCACCAGTGTCATCGCATGTGGTTCTTTTCACGATCCACCCATGGATCCACCAGTGTCATTACATGTGTGCTTTTTACTAACAACAACTGAGTCATTTCATGTGTGTTCTTTTCACATACCACATATGGATCCACCAGTGTCATTGCATGTGTGTTCTTTCACAATCCACCTATGGATCCACAAGTGTAATTGCATGTGTGCTTTTTACTAACAACAACCAGAGTCATTTCATGTGTTCTTTCACATACCACATATGGATGCACCAGTTGTCATTGCAATGTGTGTTCTTTCACAATCCACCTATGGATCCACAAGTGTCATTGCATGTGTGTTGTTTTTACTAACAACTTGAGTCATTTCATGACTGTTCTTTCACATACCATATATGGATCCACCAGTGTCATTGAAATGTGTGTTATTTTTTCAGAGACCACACATGGATCCACCAGTGTCATTGCATTGTGTGTTCTTTTACTAACAACAACCACCAGAGTCATTGTGTGTGTTCTTTTCACATACCACATATGGATCCACCAGTGTCATTGCATGTGTGTTCTTTCACAATGCACCTATGGATCCACCTTTGTCATTGCATGTGTGTTATTTTTTACTAACAACAACCAGAGTCACTGTAATGTGTGTTCTTTTCAGATACCACATATGGATCCACCAGTGTCATTGCATGTGTGTGTTTCTTTTCACAATCCACCTATGGATCCACTCAGTGTCATTGCATGTGTGCTCTTTTTACTAACAACAATCCACCAGAGTCATTGCATGTGTGTTTTCTTGAGAGACCACACATGGATCCACCAGTGTCATTACGTATGTGTTCTTTTTACTAACAACAACCGTAGTCATTGAAATGTGTGTTCTTTTCACATACACATATGGATCCACCAGTTGTCATTGCATGTGTGTTTTTTCACAATCCACCTATGGATCCATCGGTGTCATTGCATGTGTGTTCTTTTTACTAACAACAACCAGAGTCATTGCATGTGTTCTTCTTCAGAGACCACACATGGATCCACCAGTGTCATTGCATGTGTGTTCTTTTTACTAACAACAACCAGAGTCATTGAAATGTGTGTTCTTTCAGACCACATGGATCCACCAGTGTCATCGCATGTGTGTTCTTTTACTAACAACAACAGAGTCATTGCATGTGTTATTTTCACAATCCACCTATGGATCCACCAGTTGTCATCGCATGTGTGCTTTTTTACTAACAACAACCAGAGTCATTTCATGTGTGTTCTTTTCACATACCACATATGGATCCACCAGGTCATTGAAATGTGTGTTCTTCTTCAGAGACCACGCATGGATCCACCAAAATATTGCATGTGTGTTCTTTTTACTAACAACAACCAGAGTCATTTCATGTGTGTTCTTTTCACATACCACAAATGGATCCACCAGTGTCATTGCATGTGTGTTCTTTTTAATAATCCACCAAAGGTCATTGCATGTGTGTTTTTTTACTAACAACAACCTGAGTCATCTCATGTGTGTTCTTTCACATACCACATATGGATCCACCAGTGTCATTGAAATGTGTGTTCTTTCAGAGACCACACATGGATCCACCAATGTTATTGCATGTGTGTTCTTTTACTAACAACAACCAGAGTCATTGCATGTGTTCTTTTCACATACCACATATGGATCCACCAGTGTCATTGCATTAGTGTTCTTTTTCACAATCCACCCATGGATCCACCAGTGTCACTGCATGTGTGCTTTTATTACTAACAACAACCAGAGTCATTTCATGTGTGTGTTCTTTTCACATACGACATATGGATCCACCATGTCATTGAAAATGTGTTTTCTTAGACCACACATGGATCCACCAGTGTCATTACATGTGTTCTTTTTACTAACAACAACTTGAGTCATTGCAAGTGTGTTATTTTCACATACCACATATGGATCCACAAAGTGTCATTGCATGTGCTTTTTTTTACTAACAATAACTGTGATTCATTTCATGTGTGTTCTTTCACATACCACATATGGATGCACCAGGTCATTGCATATCAGGTGTTCTTTCACAATCCACCTATGGATCCTAAGTGTCATTGCATGTGTGTTGTTTTACTAACAACAATTGAGTCATTTCATGACTGTTTCTTTTCACATACCACATATGGATCCACTAGTTGTCATTGAAATGTGTGTTCTTTAGAGACCACACATGGATCCAAAGGTCATTGCATGTGTGTTCTTTTTACTAACAACAACTAGAGTCATTGTATGTGTGTTCTTTTCACACACCACCTCTCATATGGATCCACCAGGTCATTGCATGTGTGTTCTTTCACAATGCACCTATCTGGATCCACCAGTGTCATTGCATGTGTGTTATTTTTTACTAACAATAACCAGATCCAATTGTCATTGAAATGTGTGTTCTTTTCACATACCACATATGGATCCACCAAAGTGTCATTGCATGTGTGTTCTTTCATTAATCCACCTATGGATCCACCAGTGTCATTGCATGTGTGTTCTTTTACTAACAACAACGTCATTGCATGTGTGTTTTTCAGATACCACATATGGATCCACCAAAGGTCATTACATGTGTGTTCTTTTTACTAACAACAACCGAGCTATCATTGAAATGTGTGTTCTTTTCACATACCACATATGGATCCACCAGTGTCATCAGATTTGTGTTCTTTTCACAATCCACCTATGGATCCACCGTGTCATTGCATGTGTGCTCTTTTACTAACAACAACCCGAGTCATTGCATGTGTTCTCTTCACAGACCACACATGGATCCACCAAGGTCATTGCATGTGTGTTCTTTTACTAACAACAACCGTAGTCATTGAAATGTGTGTTCTTCTCAGAGACCACACATGGATCCACCAGTTAAGTCATTGCATGTGTGTTCTTTTTTACTTCAACAACCGGGGTCATTGCATGTGTGTGTTATTTTCACAATTACCACCTATGGATCCACCATCAGTGTCATGCATGTGTGTTCTTTTTTACTAACAACAATCAGAGTCATTTCATGTGTGTTCTTTTCACATACCACATATGGATCCACCAGTGTCATTGAAATGTGTTCTCTTCAGAGACCACATGGATCCGCCAGCATGTGTGTTCTTGTTACTAACAACAACTTCAGAGTCATTGCATGTGTGTTCTTTTCACATACCACATATGGATTCACGAAAGTGTCATTGAAATGTGTGTTTCTTTAACAACAACCAGTGTCATTGCATGTAATTTTACTAACAAACAAATCACCAGAGTCATCTCATGTGTGTTCTTTTCACATACCACATATGGATCCACCAAGTTGTCATTGAAATGTGTGCGCTTCATGTAGACCACATGGATCCACCAATGTTATTGCATGTGTGTTCTTGTTACACTAACAACAACCAAGTCATTGCAATGTGTGTTCTTTTCACATACCACATATGGATCCACCAGTGTCATTGCATTAGTGTTCTTTTCACAATCCACCTATGGATCCACCAAAGGTCATTGCATGTGTGTTTTTTACTAACAACAACCCGTGAGTCATTTCATGTGTGTTCTTTTCACATACCACATATGGATCCACCAGGTGTCATTGAAATGTGTAATTTCTTCAGAGATCATTGCATGTGTTTCACAATCCACCCATGGATCCACTAGTGTCATTACATGTGTGTTCTTTTTACTAACAACAACTTGAGTCATTGCAAGTGTGTTATTTTCACATACCACATGGATCCACCAGGTCATTGCATGTGTGCTCTTTTCACAATCCACCTATGGATCCACAGTCATTGCATGTGGGTTCTTTTACTAACAACAACAACTAGAGTCATTGCATGTGTGTTCTTTTCACATACCACATATGGATCCACCTCAATGTCATTGCATGTGTGTTCTTTTCACAATCCACC